>JAQJVL010001682.1:0-156152 GCA_035578905.1 Stictocephala bisonia | reverse complement strand
AAACTAATAACCCATGATTTTTCCCTATGATTGCTCCGCTAAATCCCCAATGCGAGAAGATTCCCCCCTAATAGACTGTGAGTCCTGTGCAATAAACTGTGCCAGTGAAACCACCTTTCCCCAGTTTCCCTTACTTCCCCTTTTCCCTGGTGACTTTTCCCCTTGTAAAAAAAACTCAAGTCACTCATTCCCCAGTGCTATGTCCCAATAACCTCCACAATTCCCTTTAAAAACTGTATAACCCTTCTTGTATATAATTTGTAATATTGTCAATTGTATTGTATTGTATTATGTAACCGTCTGTGTCATGTATGTAACCTTCATCATTTTGTATTGTTAGTTTTAAAAAAATTTGTCTATGTATGTTTGTATCTGTTTGTTTATTATGTCAACATAATTTTCACATCATGTTCGAAATCTTGTGATGACTTTCAGTAATCCCTGCAATTTCTGAGGGGATATTTGAGATGTTTCAAATTATGTTTGTTTATTTATTTTTTTTTTTTTTATCATTTGTAAGAACATCTGCCACTTACCTTGTTTCTTTCCATTTAAACCAGCTGCTACTCATCACTAATAATCTCATCACACTCATTGATCATATGTTTTATCACATTAATTTAATTTAATTCAGTTCCCAATAATTTGCATACTCTATGTTTAATCATTTTATTAATAAATATTTTCCTTTCTTAGATTTGGCATAATTTAATTTAAGAATTGGAAGTTGTTTTATTTTTTTTTTTTTTGTTTAACCTATTCCATTTTTCTAAAATATTTCAACATTAATTTAATTTTCTCATGATTTTAATATTTGATTTATTATAATACCAACCCCCACATCCCCTGGTGAAGTGAAGTGATCATCAAGCAACCAGTGACACATTGTTGTAATTGTGGATTGAGAAAGGAACTAGTAGCAGTGAGAGTCCATTATTAGCCTTGAAGGAGAGAAGATTCAGCCAGAATACAGTGACTTTATTTAGTGACATTTCCAATAAAAGTGTTTTTGTAAATCATTACAAAACTTTTATTTATTAAATTTGGCCACAAATATATTTAAATTTCCCAAAGCATCAAGAATTCCAAGTTTGTGGTGAAGACAACTTTAAACTTAAATTTGGTGAGACCAGACCATAGACTAATTGCTGTGAAGATATTTTCCATTGAAAATTGAACTTTAAATTTGAACTTTCTCCCTATCTTTTCCCTTATTTGATAATTTTTTTTTGATACTGTTTTTAAATTATTCTCTTTTTTTAAATTTTTAATTGGACAATTAAACATGATTAATATTAAATCTCATAAGAACATTGATGGCCAGCTCGACACCCCATCCCTGAGGTATCTCTATGTTGTACTACCGAGTATGTTTTCAGCCGGAGCATAAACCAGAAGAAACCAAGTTGTAAAGCAAGAAAGAAGATAAAGCAAATTAAATAAAGACATTTTTATTAACATAATATTTCACTGTAAAACTGGTTATCTTATTGTATCAATACACTTCATTATTCCTTGTTATACCCTGTGTATATATTTTTTTTTAATTGTTACTGGGCTTGTATAATTTGAGTGTGTGCCATTACCAAACATCTAATATTAAGACTGGGCTTGTATAATTTGAGTATGTGCCATTACCAAACATCTAGTATTAAGACTGGGCTTGTATAATTTGAGTATGTGCCATTACCAAACATCGAGGATTAAGACTGGGCTTGTATAATTTGAGTATGAGCCATTACCAAACATCTAGGATTAAGACTGGGCTTTATAATTTGGGTATGTGCCTTTACCAAACACCTAGGATTAAGACTGGGCTTGTATAATTTTGGTATGTGCTATTACCAAACATATAGTATTAAGACTGGGTATGTATAATTTGAGTATGTGCCATTACCAAACATCTAGTATTAACACTGGGCTTGTATAATTTGAGTATGTGCCATTACCAAACATCTAGGATTAAGACTGGCTTGTACAGTGCCGTACTCTCTCACAGAGGTCCAATTAGTTGAAGTGTGGGTCTGTAACATTATTAATAAGTTCAGTACATAGCCACCATGCAAGTAGAGCAGGACTCTTAAAGAACAAAGAAAGAAACTGACTGAACCATGTTCGACAAGATTTGGCCAGTTGATAGACTGATAGAAGTGAATCAGATGTAGTGAATGAAGATTGTAACATTAAGAATTGTAACATTAATCGTCTACAATCTCAGATTCTTCTATGATTTTTGTTCACTTCTGTATAGATTATCATATCATAAAACTGCAATTGAACATGTTTGGAGCTCATTAAACCTTTTCAAGGTGATTACTTTTCATGCTTGAGAACGTGATATGTCAACACTATTTTGATAATTCACCAACCTCTTATAATATTTCTTCAAGGTTTTTTCGCTTGTACAAGCAATTGTTCGTCATAGGTGGTTTACATCAATAAGTTGATTTAGTTTTTGGTTAAGATTAAGATTACGATTTATTTTTCAGGCTATTTTAGATATTGTGTAAAACCACATAGCAGCGAGTTTATTAGGAAGGAAGAGCATACTATACTGTGAGCCTTCTAAAACTCAAAAGGCTGTATCATTGACATCTGTATGTCTTTGGCCTGACCTTGGGAAGAATGGTCAGATATCATGCCAAGAAAGGGACGAGTAATAGTAAAGATTGTGTTTTATGAAATTGATTTCATTTATGTATGTTTAGATCTTTCCTGATTTTGATGACAAAGACAGTATAAAGGTGGCTTTAAAACATATAAAAGAAGAAGAGAACTCTGTTGATGAGAAACCAATATTACGAAAGGTAAACTTAACTAAGATATTAATTAGTAAAAATATATATTTAAAATACTGAATATAAAAATTATTACTAATCACAAAATTACAGTTTTACTATGTGCAAAACTGTAATTAATGTTTTAACACATTAAAATGTATAATGGTATAATGAAATGATACTATAACCAAAAATCTTGTGTGATCATTCTTAACCCTTTTAGTGCCAGACAGTTTTTTGGGGTACTTACGAAAAATGCCAACCCATTTTTATAAAGGGTGTGCGAAGAATGCCAGGCCACTTTAGGCCATTTTGACATCTTTTGTTAAAACATTCATAGCTCTCTTATTTGTTAATGTAAATTAACAAATGGGGTCTTGTTTTGTTCATAATAATATGTTTGTAGTAAAGATAATATAATTTTGGGTTATTTACAAGATTTAATAAAATTATATTACAAAAAGTTTCAAAACTTTTTTTCTTTTTTATTTTTTCAAGTTTGAACATACATTACTACTTTTTGTATAAACTAAACCACAGTATTAAAATATAGAGACTAATCTACATATAATTGTAAGTACACATACAAAAATTAAAAAACTTACATTCAAAAACATAGTAGATATAAAAATCTTTGAAAAAACATGTAATTATCCAAAATTGGTAAAAACTGCAGATAAACAGCTGTTATTACGTCATGACAACGACCAGTAGAGTAATAATTTTTTTGTTGCCATATGGCATATTGTCTTCAATCCCTAAGTCAAGATTGAAAGCATTCAGTCGACAAATAAAATTACAATATAATAAAAACTTGACGTGCGCCCATAGCGCAAGTCGGCAGTTTTAGCGGGACCGAGAGGCATGCGCTCACGGCGCACGTCAGCATTTTTCGAACAAACTCTGACGTGCGCTCGCGGCGCACGTCAGCATTAAAGGGGTTAAACTTTTGCACATGGCAAATGTTTACCGTTGCACTTCAGTTATCGTATGTGGCCATGCCATGGCAAATGGCTATAGACATCATTGGGTATTTTGTTGCCTAGCAACAAATATTGTATTCAATTATGTAAAATTTAATTTAGGTTTCGGAGAAGATATAAGGGGTTATGCCGTAAATGAATAATTATATTCCTGGCAGAAACAAAACAAAGCTACAGCTGGACTGTATTGCAAGCTTGAACATGTCAGACTGCTGGAGACTCAATCTGCAGCAGCTGACCTGGCAGCATTGTGTGATTGATTCTTCCCTAGTAGCTAGATTTTGTGTTTACATTGTTTTATTTATTTATTTTTTAAGCTTTAAGGAGTTTTTGTTTTTTTTTATAAAACTACTTAACTTACAGATATGAGACTTGTTTTACGCTATTCGTTAGGTAAAAAAAAAAAAAAAAACAACAACAAAACTATCGATTTTTCCCCTTTTCAGAATTCGAGAAAGCCCTTATTAAATTCTAATTCTGGCCAGAATTTTTTGTTAGCCGTAACTAGGAGTGTGATATGCATCTAAATTCATAGAAACATCGATGCGATTTGATTCAGAACTAATCAAAATGTCGATGCATCAAAAGTAACGTGAAGCATCGATAATAATGAAATTAAATAATTTATTTGACATTATACACACAATCGGTGCTACAAGCTATGTTAACGTTTTACAATAGTAACCTTACAAATACAATACAAAAAGCTAGCCTACTTAAGAGGTAACAGTATATTAAAATTCATATTCTCATCTGTAGAGTAAAAGGACATTACTTTAAACCACTTAGCAAGTATTTTTTAAAAAGCAGGTACACTAAGTCAAATCAAATCAAATCAAATCGTTTTATTTGTCTTATTACACTAAAGCATTGACAAAGTCAAAATACAGTCATTATTAGACATAGTCAAAGAATCCATAATACTAGTATTATTTTATATATTTACATTAGTTATACAAATTAAAAATTAAATACTGTAGATAGTACAATATCTTACAGTTACTATATGACCATTCTCCATGCAAAGGGCCGCAGTCATTAAAAAGTTATGTCATTTAAGATAAGGAATTCTGATAAATTATAGAAAGGATTTTTGGATAGCCACTCATAGAATTTTGTAAAAAAGACCTTTTCTGGGTATCTATCCACTAGATGTTTTACCTTATTCACTAGCTTTTGAGATATGATAATATGACTCTGCTGTGTTTTGCTTAGCCTACAATGGGCTATATTGATACTATTTTTGTTTCTAGTGTTATAACTGTGCAGGTCACTTCTTAAGGTTAGGTTTTGTGTGTTTTTTAGTGTATAGGAGACCAGGTCTAATATGTACAAATTTATAACCGTTAACAGTTTAAGCCTGACAAAAAGCGGTTTGCAATGATCCAGTGGTTGTGCTTTTGTTATTACTCGGATAGCCTTCTTTTGCAGAATTAGGATTTCACCTATTTTGCTACTGTTGCCCCAGATTATTAATCCATATCTTATAATTGATTGAAAAAATGCATAATATGAAGATAAAACATAATCATTAGGCACACAGGACATAACTCGCCTTAGCAAAAAAATTACTCTAGATAGTCTCCTTGAGACATAATCAATGTGTGAATTCCAAGTTAGGCTATCGTCAATGAAGATCCCGAGAAATTTGACACTGGTAGCAAAATTTGTTGTTTCATCGAATAACGGAGTTTGTTTTAAGCTAAATAGTATATTCTGAGTTTTACCTTCATTTAACAGAAACCCGTTTGACCTGAACCATACTGATGCATCTTCCATTGTTTTTTTGACAAGGTCTTGCAAATTATCAAAGTTAGTGTGAGTATTAAGGAAAGTTGTGTCATCTGCATACATTATTGATTTAGCTTTGACAGCACTCGGAAGATCATTGATTTGTAATAAAAATAAAAGAGGTCCCAGGACCGAGCCCTGTGGTACACCAGTTGGAACCACCATTTCACTGGACCACTCTCCACTGACACAAACTCTTTGTTTACGGTTTGTTAAGTAGCATTTAAAAAATTGTGCTGATTTCCCAGTAATACCATAGTAATGGAGCTTAGATATGAGTTCCCCATGATCTACACAATCAAAGGCCTTGCTCAGATCACACAAAGTGGCCTGAGCAAAGGTCTTATTTTCGAAAGCATTTATAACGTCCTTAATAAGTGCGTCAACAGCATCGATAGTGCTTTTACCCCTTCTAAAACCAAACTGAGAGAGATTTAGGTAGTGATTTTCTTCTAGGTATTCCAGTAGTTGATCATGTACAATTATTTCAATTATTTTAGATAAAACCGGTACTACTGAAATCGGTCGATAGCTTTCTGGTAGGTCTCTGGGGCCTTTTTTGTATATGGGACATATTCGAGATAATTTTAGCTCTTCAGGAAAAGTACCTTCTAAAAGACATTTATTTATACAAACCATTAAGGGAAATAGAAAGCCCTGGTAAATACTTTTAAAGATGTTGTTGGACAGACTAAAAATATCTGTACTGTCTGAATTTTTAAGTCTTTTTATAGCTTTGGTAATATCTTCAGTTGAGATCTGTTTGAGGGTAAAAGTGTTGATCTGTTCAATTTGATGGTTTTTGACAAGGCTTAGACTATTTATTGGAGGTTTGATGATGCTATCTTTTATTTCTTTTACAGAGTCAACAAAAAATTGGTTGAAATTGTTTGGACTGATATCTGTAGTTTTGTTGGGGCCTGAATTAGAAGTGTTTACTTTAATGATGTTCCAAGCAGTCTTGCATTTATTTTTGCTTCTTTCTATTTTATTTGCATTGTAAGACAGTTTTGCATTTACTATAGCCTTTTTATAGGTATTTTTGAGGTTTAAATAGTTTTCTAATAGTCTATCACAACTGGAATTTTTAACTAATTTGTTTAGACAAAGCAGCCTTTCTTTCATGAGAGAAAGATCCCTATTGTACCATTCATGATGAGATTTTGTCCTTTTAACCTTATAACAATCTCTTTTTATAGTAGAGAAAGATTCCAGTTTATTTATTATAATTTTTAAAAACGTTTGAAAAGTGTTTTGTGCATTTAAAAGGTTTTGGCTAACCATAAAGTTACTCCAGTCATGTGATATAAAACTATCTCGAAGGTCAGGGATAGCAGATTTTGACAGGCTGATTATAAAAGAATTTCCTTGTTCCACACTCCCAATTGAATTGTCAGATGTTTTACTGCTAGTGCTAGTATTTGCTTGGATGTTCAGCATGAGTCCGTTATGATCAGAGAAGGGAAAATCGAATATGTTACAAAAGGTTACTCGATTGGGACAGTTCAAAAATATATTATCTAGACAGTTTTTCCCCCTAGTTGGTTTATTATTAGTACAAAAAAAGTTATGCTGTCGTAAAATATTTAGAAATTCTCTAACAGTTGTTTTGTTAGATGTTATGTCAAAGTTGGCATTTATATCACCCCCAATGATTATTGAATACTCTTTGTAGGTGGAAATGAATGTTAAAAAATCATCTAACTGCTGTAAAAAAATGTTTGGGTCACCCGCTGGGGAGTGATAAATTGACACAACTACAATTTTAAGATTCTCAATAATGGCCGCCGACACTTCAAAATTAATTTCGATACAGAATTTTTCAACGTTTTTCAATGTTTCAACAATTTCAATTTTTCAACCCTAAGGTGCCTAACACAGAGAGATAATTTATTATAAAAAATATATTGCTGATACCCGTGGCTGCGTAATGATATACTGAGCCTATTGAAAGGGGGTACAATATTATGTTTATTCCTAGTGCTATGTGAATGATTATATGACGTATTATTTAAGCTATCAAGATTATTTCTAACATATAATAAATAAATTATAAAAAATATACAGTGAGGGCACAATCATAATTTGAAGAGTCCTAAAGCTACTTTTACAAGATTCTTGTTCTAACAAACCAATCATTATTTTAATTACTTTCTTTTGTATGACAAATACTTTGGAAGCAGAACTGGCATTACCCATAGCCTGATTCCATACAACAACAGAGAGGGAAATAGGCCATAATATATGGTAATGAGTACTTCTGTACTAACACAGTTCTTAAGTTTTCTCATCAAGTATAACATTCTAGAAAGCATGTTACACAAATAAGTTATATACGGTTGCCAAGTCACCTTACTGTATGCCCAACAATTTTACAGAGTCAGATATATTTCCAAACTGGGTATAATTAATAAGTGAAAAGTAAATAGACTCAGTCTAATCATCATTTACCTTTAATCTATTTACATTGAACCAGGTTTTGGCCAGTTGTACATAGTTTGTGAGTTGTTCTTTGACAATATTGAAATCTTTGTTGGCATAAAGGAAAGTGGTGTCATCTGCATATAGGATGGACATTATTGGGAAGTTAAAAGGCAGGTCATTGATAAGGACCAAAAAAGGAAATTCCCTAATAGTGGCGGGTATACCAAAGTGCTTAAGAAGCTGGGACTTGAGTGCACAGATGGTTCTAATTTTTCCAGACAGAAATAGCAGGTAGTCATCCACAAAAAGAAACAATTTCCCGTCCAATTGAATTTTCACAATATTATTTATATAAATAAAAAATAAAATAGGCCCTAAAATCACGCTATATTCAATAGGGTAAGGGCCACTATTCCTTCCACAAATGGACACTACCTGTCTCCTACCACTCAAATAACTCCGGAACCACGACAGTGCAGTGTCACGGACCCCAATCATATCTGACTTATTCAACACAATGTTGCGTCCAGAGTCAAAGGCCCTCATTAAAGGTCTTTGTTTGTATAATATAAGAGTGCAAACCTGAGGTCAAAAGAATGATCCAGTCAGTAAATATAGCCTCTCAAAGAATGTAATGTCATATACCTATAACACAGCATACGAAAAAGGATAAGATGTTCTTCATTCAAGATAGTTATTAACTATTGCTGCGTAGAGTTATAATTTATCTGACAGAATATGAAAAATTAATTTTTACAAAATTTTATAAAATATTTAACAGATTATTATAATAATTAAAAAAAACTATTTTTAGAGTAAAACTACTGTCAAAAGGATTTTAATAAGTTTTTGTAGTTTTATTTTTGTTAAATAATATAGTTATTTTTATGATTTACATACTAATGATTTGAACAAGCTATTCATAGAAATGAGAACGTGTGATTATCACTAATGTAAATCCAAGAAAAGTTATAAGAATTGTTAACAATCAACAACAGGGACCTCAAACTGTTAAATTAATAGCTGTTTAACTAAGCAGAATTAGTAATATGGCATTCAATTCTTTGAATCCCTGTATTTTCTGACTAGGTCATCCTTATGACCTCAGGTTTGCACTTTTGTATTGTACAAAGACCTCTAAAATGAGGTATAACTGGAGGTAGGCTTAAATTTAAAATGTTTAATACTTCCTTCCTGCAACATCCCCTGGCTATTCAAAAAACAAGTAAAATATGTCTAAATGTTTGGTATAGGGTAATGTACATTCTTACATTATTACATATGAGACGCTGACACAATGTTGTGCGTATTTTAAGGCGAATATGAATGGTTATATGAGTGTAGGATGAGTGTAGTCTGGTTACTAACTGAGTTCAACTGTTCCTCAGAAAGGGCAATTTATTAATAGCCCAACAGCCAGGGCAACTAAGGGACCTACAGCTTTACGTGGAATCCGAACCACGTAGTGCTGGTCCGATTTTCAGCTAATTGACAAGCCTGATACTCAGTTATCTCCCCCACACAACATCCGCACAATGATTACCACCCAACCTGGACACCCCAGACTTCTCTAGTAGTGTCCACGCCGATAGCAACCATCAAGCGGACGTCATGTCGGTATTAAGAGGACCCGAGCATCCAACCTATCGCCTACAATCTCCCAAACACTTTGTCCCCATGTAGCTGGGTTACAGCACTGCGCCACCAGTGCCGACATAACGTACATAACTAACTACAAAGTTTATTACATTTATTTCTATAGTTTTAAAATTAACAAACACTATGCGACACCCCTGCACGCTTTGCGTGCCTATCTCAACTCTTGCTGCACTCAATACACCTGTGTCTTAGGCCTTAGCACGTGATTTTTAACCACAAATAATAGTAGATTAACGGTAAAACATAAAATCACAATATGAAATTTATTTACAGTATATCACACACACTACTTACGTTGCTACATTTATTACTATAATACCCAATGGTATTAGCTTATTTCAAACACTTTCATTGTTTTTATTTGACAGCTGAAGGTCAAACTCTTAATACATCAATAGGATAATGTCAAACAAACAAAATAAACATGTTTATTCATTTACAAAGCAACTGTTATAAATTTACTAAAATCAACCCTATTTTATTCTTATCGAAAAGGATAATTTGAGGGGCTACAGCGGTGGGATTCCAAAACGGTACTTACTTTAAAAACACGCCTCGTATTTAATTTTTTATTAATATCAAACAAAGCATCATTTATACATATATCCTGTCTGAATCCATACTGACACTCACTTAATATTTGGTTGTTTTGTAAATATAAAGCCAACTGATCCTTCACTATGCGTTCCAATACCTTTGAGAAAACACTTAATAAAGCAATTGGACAAAAATTATTTTTATCTGTTAAATTATTAGATTTATGTTGTGGAATTTTTTTGTTAATTTAAAATTATCAGGAAATACACCAGTAAAAGAGGCATGCAATTAAATATTCAAAGTCCAACATATTTCAGCCCAGTCCAGTGTCATTCATAAACTAACAGTGAAAATATAAATACTAAATAACAATAATAAACAAACACATATAAATAAATAAATAACATAATAACTTTAAATAATCATAAATATTAATAATTACCAACAATAATAAACTCTGTTAAAAATAACTATACTACACAATAACAAGATAGTATACAGTAAATAACAACTTGCAATGTTTTAAGTAGACTGACTAGTATTTAAAATATATATATCTATTTATATTGAGTACAACAGGTGAAATATTTGTCAACACAATTTGTCATAATGGTTGAACATAACTAACATTTGTACCAAGCCTGGATCTTCATATACTGCCAGTCAATGGTCTCAGTGGGACTAATTTTCTGTGTTATCTGTGTTCCTTCTAAATTAGTTTAATTTTTTATTTTTTATTTTTTTTTTAACCATTTGCGATCGACATTGAAATATATGGGTTGTCCTCTGCGGACGCGTGGCCTGGCTCACGGCCCACAGCCATTTTTGCGCCAACTCATAATAGTTTCGACTTGTGTTGTCCTCAGCGCACGCGTGGCCCGGCTGACTGGCCACTATAGAATTCCTTCTACGGTCGTATGGCCCGTGTGACTGCCCAATAAATTCGTTCTCAATTTAGAAATAATTACATTGTGCTGGTGTAGCCGTAAAGTGCTGACATCAAACGAGAAACTATTGAACTAAATGAAACACCAGCTGTTTTTATTTTACTGCCAATTAAATCACAGGAGAATATAAAATAACAACGTGTCTTCCACTGCCTATTCACGAAGGCTATTGCAGTGAATGTTTGACAGTTGTCACACAAAAAGTTTAAAACCCAATAATAACCATGAAACGATTGTAACAGCAATAGCCTAATTAATTGTTTAATTTCATTTTATTTTCCAATAATATTTTAATTTCATTTTATTGTAGTGTATATTGGTTTCAATAAATGTCTTTTCATAATTTTGTATTTTAATAATTTCTTATTTGTAGTTACACCAACAGAACAGTTACTTAAGGATATAAACAATCATCATAATAATTATTTATTTATAAAACGTTGGTAAACTATTTTTATTCACGATAAAGTAATGAGACAAATCCATTGTGAGTGCATAGGTAACAATTTATAGAGAATTTCGTTATTAAATAAATAGCAAGGTAAACTTTTTTAATTTTATCGAATACTAATAAATTTCAATATAAATGTTATGTACAAAATAGACAGTCAGGATATTAATCATTATAATAAAATAGCAAATTTTAATAGTGACTGCACAAGTAGATTTTCAAACTATCATTTATTTAATTTGTTTAAATAAGTAACAAATGAAACTAGTATTTTACAATTAAATTGACGTTCATATTTATTAAATGGTCTGTTTAAATGTATAATTTACATATAAAGTATCGGGTACTAGTTTTTTAAATTTTAAATATCCGATGTCAATATTGCCGCTTGTAGCAGTAAATAATTCTGAGTTGATGGGAGGTAGCCGCCATGTTAAATACCGAGCTGGTGCTGAAAACGGCACGGCCTGGGAGACGGGCCACGCGAGCGGCGAGGACAACTCACCAATAAATTATTCCGAGCTGTCTGGAATTTGTTGTGGCCCGGCAGCCGGGCCGCACGATCGCAAAGGGTTAATAACGAACAAGGAAACATTATCTAATAAACTTAAATACAGTATAAACAAAAAAATGCAAATAATAAAGTAATCCATATCAGTAAAATTTATTCACCATTTACCATCCTAACCAGAGAAATCACAAACCACTCCCAGTGAAAATTAAGAAAGTATTAATCTGAATTTAATGTATCTGGCTAAACATTTTCCTTTCTAAAATAAGTTGACTTTAATGACTTTATACATAATTTATATTTTAATTACGCCTAAATAAACAAATTAATGTGAATATATTAAAAACAATATGCTTTTAAAACAAATATAAAATTTATATGTTACAGGTAAAATACACCAGCCTATTGTCGTCAGCCAACCTGGTAGAAGACAACTCATTAAGGGTTGCCCTTATAAACAGTGAAGGCTTTAGTTTAAATGGATATAGTTATCTTTCTAAAAGAAAGAAAGTTATAATAAACAAGAAAACACGTCCTAGAGAGAACAAAATCAGTTGTGACCAGAGCCCATACAGAACTACTGCTCAGTCAACGTTGATACAGCACATAAGGACTCACACTGGAGATAAACCATTCAGTTGTGACCAGTGCCCATATAGAACTACTGCTAAGTCAAATTTGTTACGGCACGTAAGGACTCACACTGGAGAGAAACCATTCAGTTGTAACCTGTGCCCGTATAGAACTACTGCTAAGTCAAAGTTGATACTACACATAAGGACTCACACTGGAGATAAACCATTCAGTTGTAACCTGTGCCCGTATAGAACTAATGGTAAGTCAAATTTGTTACAGCACATAAGGACTCACACTGGAGAGAAACCATTCAGTTGTGACCAGTGCCCATATAGAACTACTGATAAGTCAAATTTGTTAAGGCACATAAGGACTCACACTGGAGAGAAACCATTCAGTTGTAACCAGTGCTCGTATAGAACTACTGATAAGTCAAAGTTGATACTACACATAAGGACTCACACTGGAGATGAACCATTCAGTTGTAACCATTGCCCATATAGAACTACTGCTAAGTCAAATTTGTTAAGGCACATAAGGACTCACACTGGAGATAAACCATTCAGTTGTAACCATTGCCCATATAGAACTACTGCTAAGTCAAATTTGTTAAGGCACATAAGGACTCACAATGGAGAGAAACCATTCGGTTGTAACCATTGCTCATATAGAACTACTGCTAAGTCAAAGTTGATACTACACATAAGGACTCACACTGGAGAGAAACCATTCAGTTGTAACCTGTGCCCATATAGAACTATTGCTAAGTCAGACTTGACAAAGCACATAAGGACTCACAATGGAGAGAAACCATTCGGTTGTAACCATTGCTCATATAGAACTACTGCTAAGTCAAAGTTGATACTACACATAAGGACTCACACTGGAGAGAAACCATTCAGTTGTAACCTGTGCCCATATAGAACTACTGCTAAGTCAGACTTGACAAAGCACATAAGGACTCACAATGGAGAGAAACCATTCGGTTGTAACCATTGCTCATATAGAACTACTGTTAAGTCAAATTTGATACTACACATAAGGACTCACACTGGAGAGAAACCATTCAGTTGTAACCTGTGCCCGTATAGAACCGCACATAAGTCACACTTGACACAGCACATAAGGACTCACAATGGAGAGAAACCATTCGGTTGTAACCATTGCTCATATAGAACTACTGCTAAGTCAAAGTTGATACTACACATAAGGACTCACACTGGAGAGAAACCATTCAGTTGTAACCTGTGCCCATATAGAACTACTGCTAAGTCAGACTTGACAAAGCACATAAGGACTCACAATGGAGAGAAACCATTCGGTTGTAACCATTGCTCATATAGAACTACTGTTAAGTCAAATTTGATACTACACATAAGGACTCACACTGGAGAGAAACCATTCAGTTGTAACCTGTGCCCGTATAGAACCGCACATAAGTCACACTTGACACAGCACATAAGGACTCACAATGGAGAGAAACCATTCGGTTGTAACCATTGCTCATATAGAACTACTGCTAAGTCAAAGTTGATACTACACATAAGGACTCACACTGTAGAGAAACCATTCAGTTGTAACCTGTGCCCGTATAGAACCGCACATAAGTCAGACGACACAGCACATAAGGACTCACAATGGAGATAAACCATTCAGTTGTAACCATTGCCCATATAGAACTACTGCTAAGTCAAATTTGTTAAAGCACATAAGGACTCACAATAGAGAGAAACCATTCGGTTGTAACCATTGCCCATATAGAACTACTGCTAAGTCAAAGTTGATACTACACATAAGGACTCACACTGGAGAGAAACCATTCAGTTGTAACCTGTGCCCATATAGAACTACTGGTAAGTCAATTTTGTTACAGCACATAAGGACTCACACTGGGGAGAAACCATTCAGTTGTAACCTGTGCCTGTATAGAACCGCATGTAAGTCAGCCTTGACACAGCACATAAGGACTCACAATGGAGATAAACCATTCAGTTGTAACCATTGCCCATATAGAACTACTGCTAAGTCAAATTTGTTACGGCACATAAGGGCTCACAATGGAGAGAAACCATTCAGTTGTAACCTGTGCCCGTATAGAACCGCACATAAGTCAGCCTTGACACAGCACATAAGGACTCATACTGGAGATAAACTATAACTAGTCATATCATCATCATATTCGCCTTAAAATACGCATAATAGATTACACAGAACGGCACTGCACAACAAACCAAACTACTGTATGTAAACTCAGTTACAAATCTACACTGATATTCCAGATCAGTAATGTACCAGTAATCATGCCAAACGGAATTCAGGCTTCTGGTTTCGACGCGAATAAAATGGAAATGTTCCTTCATATTACTGAGGTTTTGACCAAGGAACTTCGTTTTACAGAGGTTGAATTCGTGGTATAGAGGTGTTTGGCTATTCATATTAATGTTATGAAGGTTTTGATTTCGTGCTTTCGTTGTCTTAAAAGTTGAATAACATTTTTGTTATTGAGATAGTTTGTCCGTAATATTCGTGTTATAAAGGTTATTTTAACATTGATTGTTATGGGAGGTTCAAGAGGATATGAAACAATTTGTACTATCGAGGATTTTGTGTTATTGAGGTTCCACTGTAGCGCAGAAATGTGTGAAAACTTAATTTTTAAAAATTTCTAAAGTAACTTATAGTCACAATCAATTTTATAGGCAAAGCACTCAGTTTTATCAGAAAAATCAAGCTTCCATTTCCAAACAACTTTAGTTTGTATGATAAATGACGAACTGATCACTATCGTCACTGTTCCTGTTGGTCCAAGAACGTGAATGTTTTAATCTGAAGTACTACAGATTTAAACAGGATGCAGCCACTAATTATTTTTATTTCATTTTTGGTATACGTATTATTTTATATTTGGTTATTACTGTGTTGAAAGTATCTTACCATTTACAATATGATACAAAGACTTTAACTTTAGCTTGCCTATTTCATATTTTCTGAACTTAGTTTCACTTTATATTTTCATTAATAATTGTTTATGTTTGCAAACAAGATTATTCAAAATACATATTTAAAAGTTACTTATGATACAAAGATATTTTCTTGGTTTATTGCACTATCCTACCACAATCTCCTTCCTGTTCCCTTCAATTAATCTTTTTATTATTTTGCAGTTTTTCCACTAATTAACATTATCTATTGTGTATTTTTATTATTTATATGGAATAAATATCTCTAAATTTGATTTCATAGTCCAGTAACTAAACATAGATGGCTCTATGTTAGAATATAGGACACTGGTTGAACAATTACCATTTAACAGATTTAACAAATGTCAATAATTCTAGTCTGATTGTTTATACTATTTAAGCATGTATTGTTTAAGTAAGTAATGCTTCAATCCTTACTTTTGTTTGTATTTAAAATCCTGTTATATTTCTAGATGTGATTAAACAATAATTTAATTCTATTTACTGTATAGATCATTGAAAATAATTTTTTTTATAATCCTCTGAATAAAAATAATAAACTACGTATTACATGACACTTTAAGTAAACAAACTCTAAATATGATTAAGGACATGAATGGACATGAATTTAATATACACGTGTGAACTATCCCATGTGTAAATTAGTTCACATGTTTGATAGTTTTAAGCTACACTTCGGAAATAATTTGATTTCGAGGTGTCAATTAAATTATTTTAAAGTTCAAAAGTTGATTGTGACATTTTAAACAACTAAGCTAAAAAAGTAATCAAAGAAAATATATTTTAATTTTACCATAAGGGTACCAGAAAGGTAAAATATGAGACTGAAGCTGATGTTTTCAACCAATATGATTTCAATGTTGGTTGGAATGAGTATCAAATATTTAGAAGCATGCAGCTATGGATTTAGTAGACAGCATTATTCAGTTTTATAATAAATATGGTATGTGAATGTATAGAATGTTTCTTAAATTTTACCTGTGGTTTATCAACATGATTCTCAGAATATTTTACCGTAAAAATAAATTCGTACTTACGTGATTAGAGATATGTGACATCAAAGAGAGTCCACATTCATTAGCACCGTGCAAGTATGTGTGGGCAGGAGACCTGACAGTTACAAATATGGTTCAAAGGTTATCATATTCTAAAACAGCAACATACAGTAATTGTGAAAACAAGCTTGGTTACTAAAAGGGACTTTTCTGTTATTGTAAAAGATTGGTATCTCAAAACAATACGTTTTTAGTGAACATTCTTCCAATTGTTAATGTTATTTTAATAAAATTATTAGATTATTATAAGAATATTATAATCCTATGTGGTTAAAAATATAAAATTATTGGGTTTTGTTTCATTTACATTTTTCACTATGTTTTAAAATGTGATGTCACTATCGTGTTCAACATTTATAATCAAATATAAAAATAATGTTAATCGAGTAAAAATAAATTTGGGTTAAAAGATAGTTTTGTAATGGGAAATGGTTATATGTTTAAATTATAATATAAACAATATCTTAATCAGCATATTACATATTAGTATAAATTAGAAACGATTTAACGTCACCCAAAACAGGTTTAATGTAATATAAATAAATAAGTGTTCACAAACTCACAGATACTAAATTGTTCAATTTCAGTAAGGAATATTTTACGAAGAGAGTTAGTTGCAATATACATGATATATTGTTGAGGAGAAATATATCTTCAGTTGACCAATATTTAGGCCTACTACTAGTTGGCGTATAAATTATGTCTCCCTTAGTTTGAAGGTTGTTTACTGAGAAACTGAGAGGTCTATGTCTGTACCATTGCTTCACTCGTCTAGTTGTGCATTAAAATTTTACTATCCTACTTGGAACCAAAAAGAATCGTACTTTTGACTAGTTTCTATTGCGAATAAATTTTACACTTTCATTACTCGAAAACCCGATAATTTATCATATTTATATTTTAATATGTGGTTGACAGGAGTGTTTTCTATAATGTATTTGTAAATTTCTGTATTTAAGAAAAAAAATATCTTATACATTTTCTGAAACGTTTCTTGGCTTCTGGAGATCGTAAAATTAATTACTTGGTGACGTTGTAATCCTTGTGTCATGTATAGTTACGATACATTACTTTTATATGCATAAGTAAATGCAGCGATTTTCTTTTGCTGCATTTACTTTAAACATTCTGTAAATGCATTTAACATCAAACATTTAAATAAACTGTATTCACGTTGATTTAAATCAACATGAAATCACTGCATTTACCAACGTATATAAAAGTAGTGTATTGTAACCTTACATTTTATAAGGATTACAACGTGACCAAGTAATTAATTTTACATCCTTCAGAAGCCAAGAAAACTTTAAGGAAATTGATAAGAACTTTTTTCCTTGCAAAGTTAAAATTATGAAATCCTCAAAATGTCAACCACATATTAAAATATAATGTGATTCACTATCAGCTTTTTACCAAAATATTTTTTTTATTACAAGTAATAAAAATGTAATGTTGATGCACTGTGATAACTAGTTGAAATTCCAGTACTTTTTTGTTGCAACTAAGATAACATCTATAATACTCAGTAAAATAAAAATTCAAATGGTATAACGTATGATTACACTAGGATAACAATGGTGTGATTAGATTTTTCATAGGCATTTTAGTTTCTTTGCAAACAATATTTAAATTTGGGTGCACATCATTTTAACACAGAGACAGTAGAATATTTCATTCTGTGAACAATCGATAAGGTTTATTTTTTCTCAAATTTAAAAACCTATAAATAATATTACAGAATATTCCATAAAATGATATACACAGTTTTTGATTTCAGTGATCCATGTACACAGCTATAAAGGCTTCTTGTCAACATCAACTCTCATCAATATACACAAATGAAATAACGTCTGATCATTAATAATCATTAGTGTACCCAAATAGTTAAGTATGTTCTAGATTCCAAATAATCTGATTATATGTTCTGTACAAACTCCCTCATTCATACACAATGTTCTCCCTTACCCTGTTGGAATGATTTCCGTGTACAGATCAATAGTCTATGGGGAACAGGCGGAGTAAGGTTAAAATGTAAATCTTCTAGAAAAGAAAAAAAATAGAAAGTTATCTAGTAAACTGATTTAAAATATCATCAATATTAGTAATATGAATTAATGTTCATGATGGAAAACAATATTATTATTTCATTCTTTAGGGAAAACCCCGTCTTTTTGTGTTTTTATTTTAATAAAAGTAAAACAGCAACTATAACTTTAAATAAACACTTAATCAGCTCTTTCTACTTTACTAAGATTTGATCAATATATGAAAACTCCAATAGTGTAGCTGAAACCATAATAAACAATTTTCCAGTGATGCAGAAAAAGATGCTAAACACATAATGTAGAGATGGGAAAATTTTAAAGTTAAATAAAACAGCAAAAATTAAAAAGTAATGTATATTGTAAGGGTATAAAGTGAAATTTTCCTTCAGTTAGCGTGAAAATACTAAGAAGATTGTCTTATTGTTCTTTAACTAACTTCATCAGCATTCGATAAACATTTATGTTTTACTGTATTATGAATCTTATAAATTGAGCATTAAATACAATTTGTATGGAAAATTGGTTTGGTTTTAATGATATTCCAGTGCATTGCTGACAGTAGAGCCACAATTCATCAAGGAGATTTAAACACATAGACGACCAAAAACGTCAACCATAAAACTTTTTGAAACTGTCTTGCTTTCTTAGGAAGCACAGATATATATATACAAAAACAATGTTGTTACAGGATGTTACATTGACTAAATATATAAATTCTTTAGTGTGTAAGTTATTTAAAAAATCTGTACTATCTATACTTTTATTATTTAGTTGGGTTGTATAAATTGCATGACATTTTGAAAGTATTATGTGCGCATACTAGTTTAAAAAATTAGACCAATGCATTCATCACCTAATACAATTTGTAGCATATTTTAAACTGGGAAAGGGCATTTGTTCATGTTAGTACATAGATGTAATGGAACACATAAACATATGTAACATGAGGGATAGTATTTGCCATAGATTTCACATTATTTATCTTATCTTATTATCTAAAAAAAATCCACGTCTGGACAAAATTTGTTTTACTTCAAGGACTTTTAATTTTGTATTGTTTTGGGGGTTTCCAACAACGAGAAATTGATTGGCTCCGGTCTCAACCCTGGGAAAATTCTAATATCTGCCCCAGAGGTTGTTGCTAGACGTCCTGTGTAAGAATTATTTAACAATTTATTGTTTAGGAGATCATGTGTGTTTTGTTTACTTATTTTTCCATTTGTGGTAGAATTATTTAATTTGTTATTATTTTTTTTAACATGTGTTTATTGGGTAATGTTAAAAAAATACACCAAAGTGGGATATCAAATTAAAGGTATCCATTCCTCTCTTAATTACTAATATACCATCAGATTTTAGAAAAGACAATTTTTATGGGCTCCACTTCCCCAAAAACCAAAATTCATTGTCATACTACTTAAAAATTCTGGCGAAACCGTACGCCGATCTTCCTCGCAAGGCGACATGCCGAAATTCACAAATGAGACTGTAGCAAAGTGCCTTGATGAGGCCGCAGGCCAAACTCTCCCCCGTAGGCCGAGTTACATAAAGGGGCCTGTAGGAGAGCCCCCCTACAGCCAACAGTCTGGCCGAAATCCCCCACCAGGCTACAGATTGAGTTCCACAAAGAGGCTAAAGGTAAATGCGGAAGACCTCCGAAACGAAATGTTATTAATAACCTACAAGGTAGAGCAACAACAAACGACCCTCTGAGAAATATGGATCTACCTCTTCAGTTTGTAAAATGCAACTGGGCGAAGCTCGGTCTCCCGGTACTGAACAATAAAGTAAAAATAATTTACTCTCGACACCAATCTTATGAATAACTTTTACAAAAAAAACCATTATTGACACAATAACTTTTGAAAACATCAAAAATAATTGATATTAAAAATATTCTGTTATATTTTATTTCATTTTGTAGTAATATTCAGAATTCAGATAGTAAATAATATTTTACATACATGTTAGTGAATAATTAGAACCCTAGTACTCATATAAATTACATACATTTAGTAATTAATAATACCAAAGATTATAGAATTTTCTTTAATCTAACTCTTTAGAAGCTTATTTAATTCTATAATCTTTGATAATACGTTTCATAAAACTATTTAAAACTTTGGACACTCCCTCGAAAGGGGTTGTTTGTATAGGCCTCTTACTTTAACTATATGATAACAAGTCAAATAACTAATTACCATTCAAGTTGGTTAAAAGGAGCTAAAATTTCGAGTGGCAGGTTACACAGTGGTTACAGAGGTTTGTAGGTTACAGGATGTTAACAATTAATTAGTAATTGTGAAATACAAATAATTAATTGAAAACTTGTTGTCAAATAGTTAATTGACTTTACTATGAATCAATAACTATACATGTACAAAATAAAAACAATATTGAAATATTTTCAATTTTCAGAAAAATAAATAATATCTTAAATTAAATAGAACAACGTTCAACTATATTTACAATGTACTATAAGATTAAAAATGTATTGCATGAGTAAACAATGAATTAAAGTGTTGAATGTTTTTGTTTACTTGTTGATGACAGTTATGTTTGACAGTTTTGTCTGCTACTTTATTTCAATAGACAGCTGATTGAGTACAAATGTGACTGCAGTATAGGGTGGTGTGAAACCAGTTATGACTTAGCAAGGGTGGTACGATACCCTTATTTCCGGAATGCACTTCTAAGCACGTGCTTTAAAACAAAATATAACATGTTGTATCCACAAAAATCTGTTTTCACACAAATTTAAATATCTTCAGAGTCACAAAATATTCATTTTGAACAAATTTAAATGAGATAAACACTAAATAACAATTATAACGCACATGAATGATAGAAAATGAATGCACGTGGTATTCCTTTGTTTCACTAGAGTTACAGTTTAGCCATAGAGCTAATAAAATATCTGGTCCGGTGTTGACCAATGTTAAGGGCGTTTTGAGTAATTGTTAAATGTAATGCCTTTTCGGAGGACCAATTAACGTCCACGTTAGTAAAAGAAATAGTACAAAAGACGCTACCACGAACGATCACAGGGATATTCAATTTATATGTAGAAATTAATGAAAAGAACCAACTGTACCGTTAAAGGAGATTGTGCATATCTCTGAGCAAAGAACTGAGAGGATGAGAGATGACCGTAGAGATGTCATCAAAAGGCCTGGGATGTCTACTAGCGGACAGTTCGGAGCACAACACAAGAATATTGAGAGTTCAGACACTTTAGAATTTTGAATAAAATGCTGGGTAGATGAATACTGGTTAATGAAATAAGAATTATACAGTGTAAGAGAGGGTCGCGGCAATCGCGATGTGAGAACCGAGAGAACCGTTCCGTGGAACATCACAAGTTCAACTGGTGTTTTGATTTTAGGTAGAGGGGTGAAGCATGTTGACGGGGTTCACACCACCGGTTACAAGGGTTAGACAATGTCACCTGATATTTGACTTTTGGCAAATGCATGTGTATAGAGGCCAGTAATATTATTTAAATTTCAATATAGTAACAGGTGAATATGTTATTAGTATGTGAGTAACAATTTATGCTTAAGAATTTATAAAAACAGATAAGAGGAACAAACTATTAAATTACTTAATTATGAATTATAATTAACTATATGTACAATATTTATTACTAAGTACAGAACAAACAGATACACAGAACTGAGTTTTGTTTGTTAGTAAACAAACAGCGTGCGTTATTAGTAAAGTGTGAAAGTAAAGATTATCATTTAGTTGCCACAGAAATAAAATATTAGGATTGTTCAAAATGAATGTTGAGCGTGGTATTAACATTTACAATTTACTTTACTCTTTATTTACATTTAAAATTTATTTACTCTTTATCTCTTTATATTGTTTGGAGATGAAAGTGATCCGAAGTAAATTTATATTAGAACGGTACTTGAGACATTATCATTGTTTTACAGTACGACTTTCACATGTAAACACTTCGTAGGACCTCTTTTGCAAAATTTATCAATTTTGCAGACATTTCATTATTTGTTCTACAAAATTTATTTTTACATGATACAGATTTTATAATCAATTTTCCACGTAAAAATATTGTTTCTGTAAATAGTCATGGGGTTTCCATGGTAAAAAAAGTAAGTTTTATAATATTTTAACAGCTTTGCTTTAAAAAAAAATATTTTTATTGTAAATGCAAAAGTAATAAGTTGACCTACCTAAGGCCATGTAATTTATATAGTATTTAAAGGCCACTTTATTAAGAACAAAATGGTGAAACAATTATGTTGATTAGTCCATAATTGTAGATTTTACACTTTGTTTAAGTAAACTCTTACAAATTAGCTACTTTTTGCTGAAATTTCTGGTCCAACTTCACTCTTAAAGTGGAGGTAGGTGGATAAGTTAAAAATCAAGGCTTAAGAAAAGTATTGGCACCGTATGACACACCTTTAGTTAATCTGATATATTGTAGCCTAGGTGTATTAGTAGGTAGTAGTGTTGACTTTCTTTTTTAAATCCATATTCAAATTTTTGAAGTAGTTTGTTCATCTCAAGACTGTGTTTCAGTTTAGTCTGTACTATTTACTTCATTATTTTTGTGGATAAAAAAATAAGAGATATTGGCCAGATACTTGCATATTTATAACCCTATTCTTCTGTAGAGGGTGTATTTTCATATTTTAAACTTCTTTAGTAGCACCCCTTGAGAAAAGGATTTGTTTACTATGTCCAAAATTAGACAGCCAATTTCCTTTTCATAGTATTCTACCAAGTATTGAATCCACTTGTAAATAAAACATTTATTATGCTCTAGTATACTACATTTTATACCTTATTGGTTTTTGGTATATTTTATTTTGTCCTAAAATAACTTGCAATTTGAAAGAATGGTCTCATAATTTGGGTATATACCATTACCACACATCTAGGATTAAAATGGGCCTTGTACAGTGCAGTCCTCACTCTCAGACATCCAATTAATTGAAGTTTGGGTCAGTAACAATATTAATAACTTCTGTTTACAGCTACTATACAAGTAGAGCAGGACTCCTAAAGAACAAAGAAAGAAACTAACTGAACCATGTTCGTCAAGATTTGGCCAGCTGATAGACTGGTAGAAGTGAGTCAAGATGTAGTGAATGAAGAATGTAACATTAAGAATGACATTGTCTACAATTTGACTGCCTTTGGACTTTCCATGTTGTTGTATATGATTTAATGTGAAACAGGGTTTATATTTGTTTTAATAAATCATTTTTAATCTTGGTGACAGAGATACAGTTTGAACTGAAAGTCTTACTTGAATGAAATTATAAATTTTGATTCTTTAAATAAACATTCTCTTTTCATAAAAAAACTTAATTTTGTATATCAATATAACATAGCACAGCCGAACGTTGAAAATATAGTATTTTTATGAATAATAGAATTTAGCAAACCAACAATTATGAATCTGCACGGAAACGTTGCATATAACTTTAAAGCTTTCAAGGAAGAAGCTCTTATTTATTTTTTATCAACAGAATCTAACAAGAAACCAAGTCATGTACAGTTAGCAAGATTGAAAAATGTATTAGCAACTGAAGGACTTCAACTATAAAAGACATTATTCTCTGATGATGATAAAAATTCAGACACAATGTTGTCCATTCTACGTGTTTTATCAAGAAAACACTATCCTAATGAGCCTTTTGAAAAATTTTTGTAGATTTAAAGAAAACTGATAAAACCATGTGAATTTATAGCTCAAGAGAAAACACTGCTAAGAGTATGAATAATTCTTGGAATATAATCTAAAAAGTGTAAAAAGACTACGGAAGGCGAGAGAGACGGCGTTCGAGGGTGGGTGGGGGGGTTGGGACTGGAGAATTAGGTAGGTAGCGGGGAGAGGATAAGAAAAAGACGAGTAGCAGGCGAACAAAGGGAGGACACAGAGGTAAGCGGGGGTCGCGAGCGCTTCAGAAAGGAGAAGGTGTGGAGCGGGTGGCGAGGGAGCTTAAGGCGGATGCGGGCTTATGGAGTGGCACAGGCGGGTTGGTGGAGGCGGGGGATGGAGGGTGGGGGGGGTGAGCGCGATGCGGAGAGGTTAGTGGGCGGGCGGTCTGGAGAGAGGGCGAGGTGGTGTTGCGTGGGGGAGGTCGGACAGGTGGCAGGAGGCGGGGGGGGTGGGGTGCAGAGCAGTGGGCTGGGGGAGGGGGCGGGAGTGTGTGATAGGGAATGTTTGAGGATAGTGTTTAGGGTGTGATGTATGTGTGTCGGGGGGGCGGATTTTGTGGGTTCGTGTTTTATATCTATTAGGGTGTTTGAGTGTTATTTGTTTCAGGAATGTAGTCGGGATTTCTTGTGGAGTTGAGGGAGGGATAGCATAATCTATATATTTGTTTGGACTATTGTAGAGCGTGTAGTGATATGTGCGGAACTATTCAGGGCATACAAGCTATCACTGTCATAGGCACATATCAAATAGACGGACACAATAAACTGACTAGGCAGAACACTCGGCGAGGTAGCACTATCTACAGCGACAGCGGCTATCTGATCCGTTATCTCATAGGTCTATACCTGTTTTTAGATTATTAGTACACCACCAGATGATAGGCGACCTATCTGACAATATCTACATGTCAGAGCTCGCATGATGATGACATACATACATGCGACTTTAGAGGCCTGAGATTGACAAATCAGAGTCGGAGAGTTTGTGCGCAATGTACACGCGCGACACAAGCGATTCATCTAATAGAGTATATGCGCGCGCGACACAAAACTACATAGTACACACACACACACACAGCTGCAACGTCAAAAGTAAATCTAGACGATTTTAAACGACGCCACAATTAGACGCGAGAATTTACTATAGATTGAGCAGATATGCGACACCAGTTTCTGCATTGCGCGGTCTACAGTGCTCCACGCAGCGTAAACGAATACTGACAATATGAGGCCATGTCATTCGAGCTACAACAAACATCAAGACAGACAGACACACATAAATAGACCACAATTCACTGTGCGTCATACCGCTCACAAATACAATCTCTTTCATCTAGAAGACGTGCGATATGAAAGCACACGGATCTCAACACATGTCTGATTCATACGCGGTGTCACTCACAAATAGATATAACAAAATGCAACAATTACCTATCCAAAAAATAGCATGAATATATATATTTAGCGAGCAAAATCGATTCAAACGCCTATCAAACTATGCTGTTAGAACTCAAGAAGAGCGACAAACAGAGAAGTTGTAATACCTAGACAAGCGTAATATAGTAGCCAAAATATACATGTCTCTCACAAAACAAGCTGTCTTCTCACAATCACTACACAAAATCGTAATTGATTCTATTCATGCAGTCTCCCCCATCAGAGATAGGACTTCTAGCGCAACTTAACCAAACTAATTTGCGGCGACAGATCTCATATGTCCAACGGAGCGTGGCAGCCTAGAGGCATGAGTAGCGACAACTTAACTCTAGTAGATCAAGAGCTCTCGATTCATGGACAGTTCTATGAAGCGTTAATCGTCTCTTATGATTCTAAAGTACGTAGAGAGATATTACGATACTACAGCCATAATCCCTCTCTGCGAATGTTTCCGGAGTCATCAAGTCTCATGCGTCAAATAGCTGGCTATTCGTGAAAACTCAGAGCGGTAAGCAGATCCTACTGAAGACTCAGTCAGCGCTATCAGCGGCACGCTAATGTAAGCTTCTATATATATGCTTTCAGTCAAACTCGATCAACTCAAGCCATGCTTCTTCGAGAGAGACATACCAACTCTACAGGCCAGTATCGCGCGACGTGTTATCCACATATGATATGTTCCCTATCTCTACTAACTAGCGCCTACAATAGTTGAGCAGCACTCTAATGAATCCATCTCATTTAAGTTGGCCGGAACACTACTCCACTTCTTCAATAAGACAACACGCGTCTGCCGAGACCACGTCTTAGAGCAACTGTGTGTTAAGTCAATTAGTGGTATCAGGACTAGACACGGCGAGGTACTTACCTAAAACTGATAACTAACAGCGATTGCGACTACTCAATTTTGGAGGACTAGACACAGATATTCACGACGTACTATATGTCGCGCGAGGATCTGCTTGAACACTTGCCGCGAGCTTCGAGCACACTGTAAGGTTTTTCAAAGGGTCTACTAAATGTACATAGTAGATAGCGGGATGCAGTGCGTCACCTGTTGACTAAAAACGTGAAGCCAGGAGTATCGATAGTACGTCAGACAGCTTCCTCGATCAGATACGCGAACAAATCCAGCTGTTCACGGAGATAGTGTTGAGACTCTTTAATATTCAACTAGACAGATAACATACACTGAACAGAGGCAACTTTATGAAGAATACTCACTTAGCTGATTGTAAGTGAGTTCTCGCAGCTTGTTTCACATCACTCGAGTCAGCGGTATGACACATCTTACTCGAGCACAAAGCTTAGTATATAGTCACTGGCTACGTTATTATTATTACAAATGCCTAGGCATTCCTACAGGTCGTAGAGTCGCATGCCACTAGACTACTCTCACTCATCTGCTGCTATCTGATCTAAATCTGATATGGGTGAACAACAGATCTCACTCGAGTTGACACTGACTAATCGTTCTATGCTACATCCTATGTCATATATATGGCAATATGCCTGAACGCACACTAGATCGTCCATCACTACGAGTACCATATCATACTCTCTCAAGAAGTGCATGTCACTAACAATCATCGAACAGCTCCGACCGAAGCGTCATAGAAACCGAGAAAGTCTAAAGACACAATGTCAATATTGCAGCTCTTGGTATCTCGTCGAACATCACTCAAACAAGTTATGCGGATGCGATTGGTCTTCAGATTCCTCTGTATCTATATGATAGAACTATCACCTATTCTCGAGTAGTGACAGGAGGAATACAATCGCGTCGAGATGTCCTCATAGACCAGAGAGCAGACAGTTTCACCACTCGACGATCTAAATTGTAATACGAGTTTCTTGAGAGGAACTTTAAAGTCTGGCATCTTTACTATTCGACTTAGTTATCTCTCATTCACAACACATGAGATTGCACTATGAGTCACAATCTAGACATACACAATAAATTCTATAATTATTCTCCATCCTGATGCACTAGTAATAGTATAGTTCAAAATAATGAAGTAGGAGTCTAGTTAGTGATAAATTTATCATTGAGTTATTATTAACTAAGAAGTGATACTGGCTACACACATTATTCTATGGTCAAAGCTGTATCTGATTAAGTCAGCGTACAACATGTTAGTCACATCTTAGTCGAATCGTCTGGTAATATGTTCTATTGTGCAATCCAATCAGTACAGCTGTGAATGTATTACTAACACATTACTCAGTTCTTAACACATTAACTTGTTCGACTAGACATTCTTCGTTATACATATAGATGACTTAATAGATTCATATTATCGAACACAAACTACAGATTTACCCAAATTGTAGAATTACAGTATGTGAATGTGAGAGTCTCAACAATTCAGATTGAGACATGTGTTACAGAGACTCTCCAAACAATCACCAGAGAGTCCAGTCGTCTTGATTAGTGAGTCTGACACGTTTCTACTAGATCACATAGAGATCATTACGCTCTGTTGACTGTACAACAAAGTACCTCAAAGATCTTATTTGAGATACACAATACATTGAGACAGACGTCTCGTTTCACAAGTGTTCTGAGAGTACTTTGGAGAGTGTCTTAGTGATCACAATAACCCCATTTTAACTATAAACTATAGCTCATCATGAGCTTTCTAAGTATTACATGACGTGTGTTGAATTCTTACGTATAGACTTCAAATCTATATGGCACTATCAATATAACTAAGATCACAGCGATGGATGTTGCGTGAGATGTGTACCTGGTACTTGTAGAGGTAGAACACTAATTAGCGGAGGTCACGTTGAGCTTGCTAAGCTCACACGAGGAGAGTCACAGAGTGGATTGGTACGAGATTGCCGTCACGATAACATTGATAATAGCTGAACAAACTACAAACAATCTAAGGATCGAGATCTAAAGATCGTTAAGTCAGATAATACCTAGTCTGATCAAGCAGGTCCGTGTGGGTTCACAGTCTCTACCTTACAGCGAATCAGAGCTGGTGTACCACACAATATGTTACATTAATTGCCATGAGTCTCCAGACATGATTTTACTTCCTGAGTCAAACAGAAAAAGTATGCTGAACATACTAATCATAACCTATACGCATAGCTGAGATTCTAGATAGAATTAAATGCTAAGTGGACTGCTAGCTGGAGTTTTCTCGTGTATTGATTTATAACTCTTGGTACTATATTAACGTGTAATAACACATTAATGAGAAAGTAGAACATATAGTTAGTTATATAATATTCAAAACTGATGATAGATTATTTCTCTACTATTACGGCAGCTAGGATAACCTGCTTAGTTGTCTATACTTTTTAACATCTGTCACCTTGACCATTATAAAACTACAACTTATATACAATAAAAAGGAATAGGACACAGAGCGAGAGAAATTGGCAGATCAATTATTTCCTGTATACAGATTTTTCTACATCGTAGTACTATTCATCTGATATCACACATAGCTATGCCAATAGAACTTATCTTGACTTATCGTGACTAATATTAGCGTGAATGATACACACATTATGTTTTCCACTTTCTACAATTCTTTTGCGTAATATATGTCTTCCATGAGTATTTTGAGTGCTCTATCTACCATTAAAAGATGATGAACTGAATATGCAAGAGGCCTATTCAAACCTAAGGCTAGAGAGTATTCATGCTTGGATGATTGGATGTTCTACTACAAAACTTTATAAAGATTACTCATGATGCCGTGTTAGATAACATATCGCTTATTACATATTGGAGTGACTATCTTCTCGGATACTAATCTTGGCGATTGGACACAAGATCTACAGTAAACGGTAGTTAACGCATATATATTGCAGCGAGAATTCTAAAATAACATTGAGAGGATGGAAATTACTTACTATATATTATTTCAGGCGTTTCTAGGATCTCTTTGTATGTAGAGTCATAGAGTTTCTCATTAACTTTCTCTATTTATGGTATTGTGTATTCTATGGTACCTATCTTACACACAACGCAGTGCATGAGTTCCATAATACAGTTTTACAAAGAAAGATTGACTGCGAGTAAGCATGCCTATCACTCGAGAAATCGTGGCTATAGATGAGAGCAGACTGTCTGGCAAAACTATGAATGATGTGGTCTCGTTTACAAGAGAACCATCATTACTAACAAGAGTGTTACAGAATTATAGCGAATAAAACATCTTACAGAAGTACTGTATAATCTTAGAACATTTTCTAAGTCAACCACAGCAAGGGAGAGTTAGAGTACAAAATCACTCTAAACTAGTATTAAGTTAACTTTTCTTAAGTACAAGACAGAGCTATAGCGTCAATGAATTCTGATCATGAGAAATAGGTGGATTGAGAACGCGAATCAACAACTAGCGCGAATTAACTGATAAATACGACACATTACTAGCAGCTCAAACTCAAAAACAATAACATAACTATGCGAATATATCGTCTACATATTAATATTAACACATGCGTAAATTATCACAGTCGTAACGAGGCTTTCGAGTAGTCTTATATTATAAAACACTCTCAAGGGATTTCATTACAAGAATCATTAGATTTAGTCATTGGTATGTGCAAGCGATGTTAGGATTTGGGATTGCGTGATAGGCCGCAGCGTAGCTCTCGTTTGACTGCAAGCATCAACTCAGTGTATTTGGTGACATTGTCTTTTACAACTCGATATGTTATAACGCAATGTATCTTGTTCTCTAGACAACTGATTATCTAGTGAGACACGCAAGTCACTACGGACAGGTGACTGGCGGCTGGCTGTCTGAGACAGGACACGGAATCCAATACGTGGATTTAAAGTAAGTCACTCTGCTCTTATGCTAGAATCTTTACACAAATGGATGTTCCGTATAGACCAAAGTATGGGTTATCCTTATGAAACATTACATCCTGCAAGGGTTTGGGAGAAATTACGTTTGTTAACTTTTTTAAGAGATACTTAATGGGAATAGATTGCATTGAAGAAATAGTGCTTGGAACTCAAAAATAACTATATAATAATCGCAAGCTACATAAAAAGCAAAAATACTTTAAAAAATAGTATAATTGCATATAACAAATAATAGAAAATATTGCTTTCCGTTGATACGATGTTTAACAAGGTAGTCAAATATGAGTTGGTAGTATGCAAGCTATAGGGGTTGGCCGACGGTGCTTGGGGTTTGATGTAGCATCAGATTGTAATTTGGTGATTGGGTTTTCTAGACTGAATGTTGAACGGAATTTTTGGTCTACTAGACGATCTAAAGCCTAAGGTTGGGTTAGGTACAGGCTGGAGCCACGTTGATACATAATATTTAGTGTAACTTGTGACTTCCGTGCGTCTATAACAGATGCATGCGTGACTTTGTTAGGGATGCGAACTTGTGACTCTACCATCGGTTTTAGGGAAGAAGGGTCACACTCATGCGACATGCTTACAGAGGAAGAAGTAGCTGATCAGTGCAGTGAGATGTCTTCATCATCTTTCAAACGTGATTTAAGTTCATCTTAGCGTGTGTTTATAGTATGATATCCTCGACTTTGGATGACAACAGATCGCTTCGGCTCCGGAAGGAATTGTCACTACTTCTCAGACTGTTAAATTGGATTTAAATATGCTTGGCAGAGGAAGATAGCTCTGTTGAAGAGAAGCCAATATTACAAAAGGTAAATTTAATAAGATATTTATCATTTACAGAGTACCCTGAATATATTAAAAATTATTATTAATACAACAAAATAACAATATAGTATTATTTTGTAAAGTATTGTGATAAATTACTGCATTATTATCTTTTTACTCTGCTTCTGTAGAGCTTGCAGATTGGAAGAATGGTCTCATAATTCGGATATGTGCCATTACCAAACATCTAGGATTAGACTGGGCATGTATAATTTAAGTATGTGCCATTACCAAACATCTAGGATTAAGACTGGGCTTGTATTATTTGTGTATGTGCCATTACCAAACATCTAGGATTAAGACTGGGAATGTATAATTTGAGTATATGCCACTACCAAACGTCTAGGATTAAGACTGGGCTTGTATAATTCGTGTATGTGCCATTAACAAATATCTAGGATTAAGACTGGGCTTATATAATTAGTGTATGTGCCATTACCAAACATCTAGGGTTGAGACTGGGCTTGTATAATTCGTGTATGTGTCATTACCAAACATCTAGGATTAAGACTGGGCATGTATAATTTGAGTATGTGACATTACCAAATATCTAGGATTAAGACTGGGCTTGTATAATTCGTGTATGTGCCACTACCAAACATCTAGTATTAAGACTGGGCTTTTATAATTTGAGTATGTGCTATTACCAAACATCTAGGGTTAAGGCTGGGCTTGTATAATTCGTGTATGTGCCTTTACCAAATATTTAGGATTAAGACTGGGCTTGTGTAATTCATGTATGTGCCATTACCAAACATCTAGGGTTAAGACTGGGCTTGTATAATTCGTGTATGTGCCATTACCAAACATCTAGGATTAAGAATGGGCTTTTATAATTCATGTATGTGTCATTACCAAACATCTAGGATTAAGACTGGGCATGTATAATTCGGGTATGTGCCATTACCAAATATCTAGGATTAAGACTGGGCTTGTATGATTCGTGTATGTGCCATTACCAAACATCTAGGGTTAAGACTGGGCTTGTATAATTCGTGTATGTGCCATTACCAAATATCTAGGATTAAGACTGGGCTTGTATAATTTGTGAATGTGCCATTACCAAACATCTAGGATGAAGACTGGGCTTGTATAATTCGTGTATGTGCCATTACCAAACATCTAGGATTAAGACTGGGCTTGTATAATTTGTGTATGTGCCATTACCAAAAATCTAGGATTAAGACTGGGCATGTATAATTCGGGTATGTGCCATTACCAAACATCTAGGATTAAGACTGGGCTTGTATAATTCGTGTATGTGCCATTACCAAACATTTAGGATTAAGCCTGAACTTATAGAGTGCTGTACTCTCTCATGAAGGTCCAATTAGTTGAACTGTGGGTCTGCAACATTATTAAGAACTTCAGTACATAGCCACCATACAAGTAGAGTAGGACTCTTAAAGAACAAAGAAAAAAACTAACTGAACCATGTTCGACAAGATTTGGCCAACTGGTAAAAGTGAATCAGATGCAGTGAATGTGGACAGTAACACTAAGAATGGCATCGTCTACAATCTCAGATTCTTCTATGATTTTTTTCACTTCTGTATAGATTATCATATCATAAAACTGCAATTGAACATGTTTGCAGCTCATTAAACCTTTTCAAGGTGATTACTTTTCAGGCTTGAGAACGTGATATGTCAACACTATTTTGATAATTCACCAACTTCTTATAATATTTCTTCAAGATTTTTTCGCTTGTACAAGCAATTGTTCGTCATAGGTGGTTTACATTAATAAGTTGGTTCAGTTTTTGGTTAAGATTAAGATTACGATTTATTTTTCAGGATATCTTAGATATTGTGTAAAACCACATAGCAGCGAGTTCATTAGGAAGGAACAGCATACTATACTGTGTGCCTTCTGAAACTCAAAAGGCTGTATCATTGACATCTGTATGTCTTTGGCTTAACCTTGGGAAGAATGGTGAGATATCATGCCAAGAAAGGGACGAGTAATAGTAAAGATTGTGTTTTATGAAATTGATTTCATTTATGTATGTTTAGATCTTTCCTGATTTTGATGACAAAGGCAGTATAAAGGTGGCTTTAAAACATATAAAAGAAGAAGAGAACTCTGTTGATGAGAAACCAATATTACGAAAGGTAAACTTAACTAAGATATTAATTAGTATAAATAAATATTTTAAATACTGAATATAAAAATTATTACTAATCACAAAATTACAGTTTTACTATGTGCAAAACTGTAATTAATGTTTTAACACATTAAAATGTATAATGGTATAATGAAATGATACTATAACCAAAAATCTTGTGTGATCATTCTTAAAGTTTTGCACATGGCAAATGTTTACCGTTGCACTTCAGTTATCGTATGTGGCCATGCCATGGCAAATGGCTATAGACATCATGGGGTATTTTGTTGCCTAGCAACAAATATTGTATTCAATTATGTAAAATTTATTTTAGGTTTGGGAGAAGATATAAGGGGTTATGCCGTAAATGAATAATTATACTCCTGGCAGAAACAAAACAAAGCTACAGCTGGACTGTATTGCAAGCTTGAACTATATGTCAGACTGCTGGTGACGCGATCTGCAGCAGCTGACCTGGCAGCATTGTGTGTTTGATTCTTTCCTAGTAGCTAGATTTTGTGTTTACATTGTTTTATTTATTTTTTTTTTAAGCTTTAAGGAATTTTTTGTTTTTTTTTTTTTTTTACAAAACTACTTAACTTACAGATATGAGACTTGTTTTATGCTATTCGTTAGGTAAAAAAAAAAAAAACAACAAAACTATCGATTTCTCCCCTTTTCAGAATTCGAGAAAGCCCTTATTAAATTCTAATTCTGGCTAGAATTCTTTGTTAGCCGTAACTAGGAGTGTGATATGCATCTAAATTCATAGAAACATCGATGCGATTTGATTCAGAACTAATCAAAATGTCGATGCATCAAAAGTAACGTGAAACATCGATAATAATGAAATTAAATAATTTATTTGACATTATACACACAATCGGTGCTACAAGCTATGTCAACGTTTTACAATAGTAACCTTACAAATACAATACAAAAAGCTAGCCTACATAAGAGGTAACAGTATATTAAAATTCATATTCTCATCTGTAGAGTAAAAGGACATTACTTTAAACCACTTAGCAAGTATTTTTTAAAAAGCAGGTACACTAAGGTGCCCAACACAGAGAGATAATTTATTATAAAAAATATACTGCTGATACCCGTGGCTGCGTAATGATATACTGAGCCTATTGAAAGGGGGTACAATATTATGTTTATTCCTAGTGCTATATGAATGATTATATGACGTATTATTTAAGCTATCAAGATTATTTCTAACATATAATAAATAAATGATAAAAAATATACAGTGAGGGCACAATCATAATTTGAAGAGTCCTAAAGCTACTTTTACAAGATTCTTGATCTAACAAACCAATCATTATTTTAATTACTTTCTTTTGTATGACAAATACTTTGGAGGCGGAACTGGCATTACCCATAGCCTAATTCCATACAGCAACAGAGAGTGAAATAGGCCATAATATGTAGTAATGAGTACTTCGGTACTAACACAGTTCTTAAGTTTTCTCATCAAGTATAACATTCTAGAAAGCATCTTACACAGATAAGTTATATACGGTTGCCAAGTCACCTTACTGTATGCCCAACAATTTTACAGAATCAGATACATTTCCAAACTGGGTATAATTAATAAGTGAAAAGTAAATGGACTCAGTCTAATCATCATTTACCTTTAATCTATTTACATTGAACCAGGTTTTGGCCAGTTGTACATAGTTTGTGAGTTGGTCTTTGACAATATTGAAATCTTTGTTGGCATAAAGGAAAGTGGTGTCATCTGCATATAGGATGGACATTATTGGGAAGTTAAAAGGCAGGTCATTGATAAGGACCAAAAAAGGAAATTCCCTAATAGTGGCGGGTATACCAAAGTGCTTAAGAAGCTGGGACTTGAGGGCACAGATGGCGAGCTGAGCCGTAGCACTACGAAGGGGAAAAAACCAACAAAACTTTGAGAAGGCATCAAAACAAACAAGTAGGTGAGAATTACCTGACTTGCTCTACGTGGGAAAGGACCCACGTGGTTGATGAAATCCTTCTCAAAGGGACGTTCCGCCATTTCAGAAGATAACAACCCCAACTTCGCATTCTGACTGGTTTTGCTAAGAGAGCAAAGGTGACAAGCCCGTACTACCCTCTTAGCAATATCCCGGTCCATACCCTTCCAGATTAACTCCTGGCAAATCTTAGCGATGGTTTTGTGAATTCCTTAGTGACCACTCACAGGAGAGTTGTGAAATTAGTTAAAGACCATCGGAACCAGGATGTTCGGCAGCACAACCTTGGGTCCTCCACCACGGCGAGGCCGACAGCAGAGTCCCTTTGGACAGAAAATAGGGAGGGTGGGTTCCTCCTTCTTGGAGCTCACACAAGAAAACAGACAGCTCCGGGTCTTGCTGTTGATGGAGAAGCAGACTGTCAAAAGCCAAAGGAAAGTCAAGTAGCACAGCCCCACAGCAGCTGCCTATTTCAGTTGAAGGGTCGCTGGGTTCATGATACATGCGGGACAGAGCATCTGCTATGAAATTCTGAGTGCCACACACATGCTGAACTTAAAATTTAAAGGCTGAAATCTTAACTACCCACTGACCACTTTCCCAAGCTGTCTAGGATGAGCGAGAAACCAAGAGAGCACTTGATTGTCAGTCTCAAACAAAAACTCTGCATGTTACAGAAACCTAGCACATAGATAGAAGAAGCTTTCTTTCCTTGACGAGTCAAAGTACGAGATGCAAAAACAATAGGCTGCCAAACACTATCAAACTCCTGGGATAACACCGCAGCAATAGCAGAGGAGGAGGCATCAGTCTGCAATATGAACTTTGCCGGCATCCGCAGAACTGGAGGCTGCATAATGGCCTCCTTCAAAGCATCAAAGGATATCTGCTGAGCTTGCCCCCAAACAAACTTTGCACCCTTCTTCCTCAACTCATTCAAAGGGGCAGCAAGCTCAGCCAAGTTGGGGATGAAATGCGGATAGAAGTTCACCATTCCCACCACACGGACCACATCCTTGGCATAATTTCACTGTACGTGTATGGGTGGGCGGGTGGGTCAATACCACTGCACGTGTATGGGTGGGCGGGTGGGTCAATACCACTGTATGTGTATGGGCGAGGGGTGGGAGGAGGAAAATCCTGGATACCCTGTGTTCTAGCAAGATCAATGCAGACACCCTAAGAGGAGATCAGATAACCTGAGAAGGAAATTTCAGGTTTTATGAAGGTGACTTTGTAAAGGTTGACGGTAAGGCCAGCGCTGCGGAGGAGCTTCAGAACTTCCTCCAGATGTTCTAAATGTTCCTGAAATTTTTCGTTGTAGACAAGAATGTTGTCAAGATAGTTGAAGACGTAGTTGAATTTCATATTGTGAAAGATGAAATCCAAAAGCCTGGTTAAGGTCTGGGCTTCCACAGCTAAGCCCATAGGAATATGAGTGAACTGATACAGGTTCTAAGCAACACAGAAGCTGGTGACATGCCTATTCCTTAGCTAGAGGAATCTGATAATAGTGCCTGGTTGAGATAGAATTTTGAGCAATTTAACGATTTTAGTTACTTTGGCACCATAATCAGCTCATACAACAGTGAACATTCAGGAATCTGAAGTACAATAAGTTCACCCAGTAGAAGCAAGTTTTAATCTGCAATCTTGATGCAAACATTACAATAAAAAACTTATCATAATATGACCATGAATTATTGCAATCCAACACTGACTAAACCTTGTAGATCTGACTTTACTGACTGTAATACATAGATCCTATATCTAATAATTTTAACATAATCCATATTTATATTTGTCATATCATACGATGATGTAATGATCTAAATAAACGACAACATTAAGAAACGTCCACCATCCTACCCTCAAATTAACAACACAGTCTTTCCATAAAGCTCAGTTGAGTTCTGATGTAATCTACTGTACAATTTGTCCAGTCCATAGCCGACTGGACATTATGTAGAAACACTGTAGTTATGTCTCTAATTAACCCAAATGAGTGCCCAATAACATCAGCTAGTTAGGATATTTAAAACAGTCTATATTGATGAAGACCCAGACTTCAAAAATTTGATGATGATGAAAATATTTAATTTGTGATGATTTTGATTCTACATTATACCCTTTCTTTGGCATTGTGTTTTATTTAGTGTACTACACCATACTTGCCTTTTTTTGTCTATTTATTGTCTACTGATGGTCTTCTTTCTAATTAAAATTGGTTTTATATTTTAATGCTTTTTTAGTGATTTAGACTTACAAATGAGAATTATGTAAATAATTGGGATGAAAATATGAGGTGAGGTATTTTTGTAATTATCAAATAACTATGTATTGTGCGTGGGTCAATACCACTGTCTGTAGGTTGGGTGGATGGGTCAATACCACAGCTTATAGCTTAATAATATCTTTAAACTTTCAGGAATGCATTATATTAGCTAAAATGAGTAAAGATGTCATCTAACATCTTTTTATAAATTGGCCTAACAGAGTAAGGGTGTCATGAGCCGTCTTCTGTAATGGTCCAATTATTTAATTTATTTAATTAATTGAGCCTATTGCTAACACATTACACCAGTTGTAACTGTTACAGGCAAAAACAACTTTAGATGTGCACACCTTTTTGGTGGTAACCTTCATTTTTCCTCTATCCCTAAACTGATTAGGTTCCTGCGCGATGTCATCTGGCATTCAGCTTATATAATGTTTGGCGCACATTTCACTCATATTCTCTCAGTTGTTTGTCAGCTATACAGCTACGTATAATATATTTATTCAGTCTGAATAGCTATACTGAAAGATATTATTTATTAGTTTTATATTATACATTATTGTGTACTCTAATAAACAAGTTTGAATCGTTTTTCTAAATTTAATTTTTACTACTCTACAACATTTTGTTTTCATCCCTAATACTCCTTTCAGTCATGACAATTGGGACGTCATATGACGTCTGTACTCCTGAAAAAGTTAATTAAACAAGATTAATTCATTTATCTGTGGTCAGATCTAAAGAAATGTTGATAGGGATGATCTTCATATGACAGCCAATTATTTTTTATTTTATAATTACAAAATAATTATAAAATATTTTGTAATTATTTTACAGGTCACGCCTGACCATACTCCAACACGATTAGGGTCTCGGCCTTCTCAAGTCCAATGTCCAATGAAAGATTGTTAACTTTATAATTAAATACTGAAATTGAGTTTTATTTAAACAAATTAAAGTGTTTGAAATGCCTATTTATATTTCTAAACAAAACATTGCAAATATAAAATGAATTTGGTTTAGAAAACGCGTTTTCAAATCATAAAATATCTATCCTGACATTTCCTGTGCACCTGATATTATAAGAATGTGAATTAGCTGAAAATGTCTTGGAAATGTTTGTAAATATGAATTAAAAGGTGCTTTATGTACAACTGGCATAAGGAAAGAAGTGATGTTTCATGAAAAAGAAGGTCAGTAGGATATCTCTTAGCTTTCTTTAGCCCTGCTTTCAATATACTTTTTTGCGTGATGAAAAGAGGTTCCATAACTGAATTTGTTGCGCCTCTCCAAGCAATGTTCCCAAAAGGCAAGAGTGACTTAATGTAAGCAAAATGTACTGTCAAATCATAAATAAATTTAAATTAATTTTCTCTACCCCAAAATATCACCTAATCTTCTAAAAGCGTAGATATATTTTCTAAAAGTTGTTTGAATATAAGTTTCATGATCAGTCCATTTTAGGTAGTAGTCGAAATTAACACCCAGATATTTATAATAATTTACACGCTCAATACTTTACAATCACAAGATACTTTTAAATGATTACTGCGTTGATGAATTTTCAAATCATTAAAATTATAATCTGAAATAAAATTCAATGATATGGGCAAAAATGTTGTTTTAGAAACATTCAATAAACATTATGATCAAACCACCTTTTCAAAATCATCAAATCGCTCATTGCTTTTGTTTGTACTTCTAGCCAACTTTTTCCAGACAGAAATAGCAGGTAGTCATCCACAAAAAGAAACAATTTCCCGTCCAATTGAATTTTCGCAATATTATTTATATAAATTAAAACATAAAATAGGCCCTAAAATCACGCCATATTCAATAGGGTAAGGGTCACTATTCCTTCCACAAATGGACACTACCTGTCTCCTACCACTCAAATAACTCCGAAACCACGACAGTGCAGTGTCACGGACCCCAATCATATCTGACTTATTCAACACAATCTGGCGTCCAGAGTCAAAGGCCCTCATTAAAGGTCTTTGTTTGTATGATATAAGAGTGCAAACCTGAGGTCAAAAGAATGATCCAGTCAGTAAATATAGCCTCTCAAAGAATGTAATGTCATATACCTAACACAGCATACGAAAAAGGATAAGATGTTCTTCATTCAAGATAGTTATTAACTATTGCTGCGTAGAGTTATAATTTATCTGACAGAATATAAACAATTAATTTTAACAAAATTTTATAAAATATGTAACAGATTATTATAATAATTAAAAAAAAAAAAAAACTATTTTTAGAGTAAAACTACTGTCAAAAGGGTTTTAATAAGTTTTTGTAGTTTTATTTTTTTTAAATAAAATAGTTATTTTTATGACACAGTCATTTGTTACGATTGTTAACAATCAACAACAGGGACCTTAAACTGTTAAATTAATAGATGTTTAACTAAGCAGAATTAGTAATATGGCATTCAATTCTTTGAATCTCTGTATTTTATGACTAGGTCATCCTTTTGACCTCAGGTTTGCACTTTTGTATTGTACAAAGACCTCTAAAATGAGGTATAACTGGAGGTAGGCTTAAATTTAAAATGTTTAATACTTCCTTCCTACACCATCCCCTGGCTATTCAAAAAACAAGTAAAATATGTCTAAAGGTTTTGTATAGGGTAATGTACATAACTAACTACAAAGTTTATTACATTTATTTCAATAGTTTTAAAATTAATAAATACTATGGGACACCCCTGCACGCTTTGTGTGCCAATCCCAACTCTTGCTGCACTCAATACACCTGACTCTTCGGCCTTGGCATATGATTTTAAACCATAAATAATAGTAGATTAACGGTAAAACATAAAATCACAATATGAAATTTATTTACAGTATATCACACACACTACTTACTTTGCTACCTATTTATTACTACAAATACCCAATGGTATTAGCCTATTTCAAACGTGTTCATTGTTTTTATTTGACAGCTGAAGAATAAACTCTTCATGCATCAATAGGATAATGTCAAACAAACAAAATAAACATATTTATTCATTTACAAAACTGCTTTTATTAATTTACTAAAATCAACCCTATTTTATTCTTATGGAAAAGGATAATTTAAGGGGCTGTTTGTACCCCTTAGGAGTGAAATTTCAAAAAATCCTTTCTTAATGGATCCCTTCAATACTAAAGCTACCTTCCTTTAAAATCTTGTGTAAATCCGTTCGGTGTTTTTTGTGATGAGTGAATCGGTTAGTGGTATTTGGATTGTATACATAATTCCAGACTTTTGCCTAACATTGACATTAAATTATTTAGGTGTCTGTTTTTTCTGACTGGGTCATCCTTTTGACTTCAGATTTGTACTTTTGTATTGTTTTTTCTGACTGGGTCATCCTTTTGACTTCAGATTTGCACTTTTGTATTGTACAAACAAAAACCTTTAAAATGAGGTATAAGTCAAGGTAGGCTTACATTTCTAAGATTTTCTTCATGGCCAAACGAAAACTGAGTAAAATGTCTAAATAATGTTTGGTGTTGGAAAATGTACATAACTGGAAAGTGTTATTACATTTCTTTCAATAGTTTTAAAATTAATAAATATATTCCAGACTTTTGGCCAACCCAGTACGATAAATTTCCAAATTTTCTCAAGGCTGAGCAAAATACTAATAAATTTAGAAGAGCATTAAAAAATATGTCACAGAAGAAAGAATACTATTTGGTAACTAATTTTGTAAGATTAGATACACCGGGTTGTGGTCCTGTCGCCAAGCCCACCGCGCCTAGACTCCATGGCCCTTTGCGGCCGAGCCCGACGACAGTGTCACAAGAGACCAGTCCCCCTTATGAAGGACATGATCTCCCCGAGTGTAGCCCTTCTAATATCCTCTGGTTCCAGAAAAGCGGCACCCAGAGTCCTATACCTAAGAGATGAGAGAGCTCCACAATGACAAAAGATGTGTATGGAGCTCTCCTCATCCTCCTCACAGAGCCTGCATGTGGAGTCCTCTGTTAGGCCCATAATCTTCATATGTCTGTTAAAAAGATTGTGTCCCGTCAGCATTCCCGTAACCGCCCTCATCTTGGCCCGGTTACAGCTCAGCAGATCTCTGCTGTACCTGCGATCCGGTCCTTGGATAAGAGTACGAGACTGCCTGAGCCCGGACTCGGTCCTCCATCTACCATCGTGTTCCTCAGAGGTCCACCTGTCAATTCTTCTTTTTACCTTTTGAAGAGGAATACCAAGAGCCGGCTCCGGCCCCAGCAGCGGGCACTTTGCCCCTCTCCTAGCCAGTGCATCGGCTTTCTCATTCCCATCAATACCAGCATGCCCAGGGACCCATATGAGTCTCACCTGTTTACGCTGGCAAAGAGTCTCTAGGATCCCCTGGCACTCCCATACCAGCTTAGAGCTGGTACGTGGTGCCATGATCGCCTTTATCGCCGCCTGGCTGTCCGAGCAGATTGAGACTACTCCTCCGAAGCCACCTAGACGCATTTCTTCTTGTGTGGCTGTCATGATAGCCATCACCTCCGCCTGGAAGACGGTTGCATGGGCCCCTAGAGGTACAGACAGAACCTTCCGTGCCCCCTCCCGTACAACCCAGCACCCGCACCTTCTTCTATAAGTGAGCCGTCTGTATACCAGACGCTTCCTTTTACTTGTGCGGGCTCGGTACTCCCCATCCACTCATCTCTGCTTGGAAGGAAGGCCCTGACCCGCCTGTCAATTCTGTACCTAGGTACCATTAAGTCTGTCCCCATCGAAATCAACGGGTCCAGACCAATGTCCCCAGATAGTATATCCCCATGGAGTCCTGGTTGGCCAGACAACCAGCCACCAGTCGTCCTTATTCTAAAGGCCGCTTTACAAGCCTCCCCTTTTACAAACAGGTCCATTGGGCGGAGCCCAGTGAGGACCTCCATCGCCGCCAATGGGGTTGTTCTAATTGCGCCTGTAATTCCCAGGCACGCCATTCTCTGACATCTGTCTAGTGTTAGCCTTGCACTGTTATGTGCCATGGCCGGCCACCAGACAACAGCCGCATAACATAATGAGGGCCGAAGTACACTCGTGTATAGCCAGTAGACCATGTTTGGTTTGAGACCCCACGTTGTCCCAATGGCCCTCCGACAAGCCCAAAAAGCTATTCTGAACTTCCTGGCTTTCTCCTGAAGGTGCTTGAGCCAGTTCAGTTTAGCATCGAGGATAACCCCCAGATACTTAACCGACCCTGTAGCTCTTAGCTCCATATTTCCCATGGTGGGCAAGTATAGGCCATCCAGCCTCTTCTTCCTAGTGAAAAGTACAAGTTCTGTCTTGTTAGGATTAACAGAGAGCCCCTTGTCCCTACACCACCTTTCTAGGTATCTCAAGGCAGCCTGGACGATGTCCGACACCGTGCTGGCAAAACTTACCAGCGCCCAGTATACACACATCGTCCGCGTATGCCTGAGCATATACCCCCATCCCGTTCAGCGCCCTTAGTAGGTCATCAACCACCAAGGACCACAGGAGAGGGGAAAGGACGCCCCCTTGAGGGCAGCCGCTTCCGACTACAACCTGAACCGACGCTTCGTTCAATGTTGCCTTAACCATTCTGCTGCTTAGGTAGGCTTCAATCCATCTGGCAATAATGCCCTTGACGCCCGTCCTAACGACAGCAGCAATCATAGACTGTAGGGAGACATTATTGAACGCCCCCTCTATGTCCGTGAAAACACCCATGGCTAGCTCCTTCTGCCGGATCGTCCCCTCAACCCTCGTGACGGGTCTATGAAGAGCCGACTCCGCAGATCTCCCAGCCATGTATGCGTGTTGGTTTGTATGGAGTGGGTTATCTCTCAATACCCCGTCTCTCATATGCCTGTCGACCAGCCTCTCCAATGTATAAGTCAAGGTAGGCTTACATTTCTAAGATTTTCTTCATGGCCAAACGAAAACTGAGTAAAATGTCTAAATAATGTTTGGTGTTGGAAAATGTACATAACTGGAAAGTGTTATTACATTTCTTTCAATAGTTTTAAAATTAATAAATATATTCCAGACTTTTGCCCAACCCAGTACGATAAATTGCCAAATTTTCTCAAGGCTGAGCAAAATACTAATAAATTTAGAAGAGCATTAAAAAATATGTCACAGAAGAAAGAATACTATTTGGTAACTAATTTTGTAAGGATAACTTAGCATGTGTTTCTTATTACTTTAAAATTGCTATGAATTATTGTGAATATGACTCACTATGCTTATTTTTGTATTATCATTATTAATGGGACTATTGCCATACAATTATTGTTAAAGGCAATAAATTTGATTTGATTCGGAATGGCAATTGCCTGTTGGCCTTATTGTTGGCCTTGTGTTCTTAACGCATTGCTAACTGTTGAGGGGACCCATATAATATGTTACAGTACCTCTTGAGCTACAGAGGAGTCCCAACATAGCAGGTGTGGTAAAATGTTCCAAGAAGGTCAGTCCGGGCCAATATTGGGCGACAATATTAAAGCAGTCACGGGGTTTAGAGGCAGTATTGGGGTTTTAATTCATAATCAGTCGTGAACCCAACTAACTAAACTTCCCCTATACTAGTATTCATAATTTAATTGCATCTTGATCTTCACATTTTTTATTTTTTCTTTCCCTTCACACAATTGAGTACACACGAGTATTTCCTCATACTGAGAGTGCATTTGTAAGAATTCTTCATGCAGTGGCCAGAATGATTTTACACAATAGGTTCAAAAAATAATCATTAAAACATGAAATCCACCAATGATAATATGGAGATTTGAATTATTAAAAAAAAATAATGACATAATAAATTAATTATGCAACAAGGAAATAGCGTTGTATATCACTTTTTGGCAGAACGGCCAACAGCGATATATTGTTGTTTATCAGTTCTCGGCTATTTTTGCTAGAACGATAAATCGTTGCATATCAGCCAAAGGGTTAACATGCATTCTTAATCTTATAAACTAAAAGGTAACAAAAAGCATTTCCTTTTTTCACCCATTGTCAACCATTGATGATTATGCACTATGTTCCTATGAGGATGCTGTTTTAAGGCCCCTAGACTGATATTTTAGAGGTATCATTTAGCCATTTGCATTAGTTTATGTTTGTGTTATATATATATGTTTTTTTGTTAGCTTATATTGAAGTAAGAATAGCCATTTTAATATTGATGTACGGTAATATTTTCATATCTAACATTTCAAGTTTCATACAGTTTTGATAAATATACCTTGTTTAATGTCTTAAATAGTAGTGTTGAACCCAATATATTATCACTTAATGTATTTATTTTACATGCAACAATACAGGTTATACACACAATTATAACTCGCAAGGTTTACCGAGTCACTTGACCAGGCGATCCGCAGACGACTAACTGTAGTGGGGGAGCCGCCGAGTCAGTGTGTGCCGTATAACAAATAAAAATATAAAATAAAATCATCTGAAATTTAAATTGTTGTTTACAACCTAACTTAACTTTGTCATTTAGATAAATAATATATAATTGCAACAATCATTACTAATTAATTAATAAATGACGTGTTTTACTATTTTCACTGTATGTATTTGTTTATAGATATAAATATTATATTATAATTTGATTTATTGATTTATAAGCAAATTAATGTGCCTATATCCAAAGCAGACTTTGGAAATACAGCACACGTATATTGTTTTTATTTTAGCAATAAGAGGTTTTAATTCAAATAAAAAATGTAAACGACCTTTCTGATTGCTTTTATAATAAATGTAAACATACAACAAAGGAGGCGAAAATAAATTCTTTTCTACACAGAAAGGCTGTAAGCGCCAACTGCCCTCCCCTCAACTCCTAGTATTATTCCCCTCACATGCAGGTGTTTCCAAAATCCAGTACATAGAATTACACAATTATAGAACAACAGGGGAAATCCCTGCACACTTTGCTTGCCAACACAATCGCTCGCTGCGCTCGTTACACCTCGGCATGTGAACTATTGACACCAAATAATAGTGGTTGTCTATATTAAGTAAAATCATAATATGCAAATGTATTTCTAGTAGATAAGTCAATTAGACAACGACTATGTATCTGCTAACACCAACCACAAAACTAAAATAACAGACACACATAAACATCAGTCCAGGGCAAGTATAAGACGCAATCCGGCAGTGCAGACTGGAGGGCGTGAAAGTTATTACTTGTTAAAAATATACCACCAAAACATTGAGCGCTTATCAACGAGAATTGACTCTTTAGAAATAATACTTCAAGAGATTAACCCCGATATAGTTGTCCTTTGCGAGCATAAAATGACAATCGCTGAATTAGAACGGCTGAATGTCTCTGGATATTTCTTAAGATCCTCTTTTTCACGCCAACTGTATACTGGTGGTGGGGTTCTAATATTGGCGAAACCTAATGTAAAGATTAAATGTATAAATTTGTCAGCTATTGGAAACCTAAATGTAGAAAAATAATTTGAATGCTGTCTGGCTGAATATAAATCTGACACCTTTCAGTTTGTACTGGTTGGTGTGTATCATTCGCCTTGTTCTGATATAAAAATATTTTTAGCAAAATTAAATACTGCCTTGGAATATCTTTCAAACAAATACAGTAATATAATAGTCACAGGTGATGTAAATATTAATGTGTTGGATACAAACTGTAATAAACATAAATTACTTATTGATACTCTTAATTCACATAACATGAAATATTTAGTTCACTTTCCCACAAGAGTCACAGAGGACAGTGAAAGCGCTATAGATAATTTTTTCATAAATTTTCCTGATGACATTACTAAAGTGGTTGGTTTTAACACCCAAATTTCCGATCATGATGGTCAATTACTATCTATTAAAGTTCCAGGTAAAACCATTAATAATAATAAGCCCATCACTAAATTTACTAGGAAATTTACAGAAAGAAACCTTAAACAGTTTTCAGTTTTACTGAGCAAGGAAAGTTGGGCTGATATTTATTTTGCACCAGTAAGTGATAAATTTGACATTTTTTATAATATATTTATGTATTATTTTAACACTTGTTTTCCTCTGGTAAAGAGTAGATGTGTAAATAACATGTATCAGTGGTACAATTATGAGCTGGAATGTGAGAGGGAAAAACTAATAGAAATAAATAATTTAGGAAGAGCAACAAAAAACAAAGACATGTTTAAACTTTCAAAGGAGATGAACATATCTTTCAAAGGCAATGTTTTAAAAGCCAAACAACAGTTTTTTGATCACAAAATTTCTAGCTCAAAAAATGTTTCTAAAACAACATGGAAGTTAATCAATTCACAAGTTAGTAATAAGACCACCCATCACGATATGATTACAAAGATTAAAAAAAATAACAAAGCTTATACAAACCCCTTCATTATTAGTAATTTGTTTAATGATTATTATGTAAACATGGTCGATGGTGAAATAATTCCCAAAATTAAAATCAGTACTGTACCAATACTTCCTTTAGACAATCATGTAGCAAAGTTTCGATGTGAACCTTTGAGTGAGATGGAATTGGACAAATTACTTAGTTATTTTGATAACAAGTATTCATCTGGCTATGATGGTGTACCCATAACTGTAATAAAAAACGCCCGGAATCATCTCGTCAAGCCACTAACACATTTGGTTAACTCATCCTTTGTAACTGGAATATTTCCTGACAAACTAAAAATTTCAAAAATTAAACCCCTATACAAGAAAGGAAATTTATCTGAGATAGCTAACTACCGACCAGTTGCTTTGTTACCGGTTTTTTCCAAAATTTATGAAAAGGCAATGTACAATCAACTAGTTAAATATTTTGAGGATAACAATCTCTTTGATAAGGAGCAACATGGGTTTAAGAAAAATTACTCTGTAACTTCTGCAGCAACAAGTTACATAGACATGATTATTGATACATTGGATAAGGGTGATAAGGTGCTTGGGGTTTTCATGGACTTAAGTAAAGCTTTTGATAGCGTGTCACATTGTAAACTATTGGAAAAACTTTCAAAAATGGGAATTACTGGGCCACCATTTTTATGGATCAAATCCTACCTAACAAATAGGAAACAATTTGTTGAACTGTCACATACTAATAATTATAATCAAGCTGTTTCTACCAAATCAAAATTAATAGATATCAAACATGGAGTACCTCAGGGTTCCATTCTGGGCCCACTCCTGTTTCTCTGCTATATAAAAGGTTTACCCGGTGTGATCTCCAATATAATGAGAGACAGTATTTACCTTTATGCTGATGATGCTAACCTCCTTGTAACCGGGGGATCTAATGTAGAAGTAGAGAAATCAGCCGTGGAAAATGTAACTCTTATTCAAAACTTTTTCTCGAATAATCAGCTTTTGTTAAATATGTTAAAGACTAACTATATAGAATTCAATATTAGACCTCATTCGACCATTTCACCAGTATTACAAATAGAGAATGTCATACTACAACAGGTAGAACATACTAAATTTCTTGGGTTACATTTAGATAGTAAATTAAATTGGGATATCCACATCGATCATGTAGCAAAAAAGATTTCATCCGGATTATTTGCCTTATATAGACTATCAAAATTCTGTAAACTCGATACTTTGAAACTTGTTTATTTTGCCTTTATTCATTCCCATTTATCTTTTGGAATTTCTTTATATGGTGGATCCTCAAAAAAGAATATTGACAGATTATTAATTTTACAAAAACGGGCAATACGAATTATGTTACATTTGAACTGGCAAGAATCGGTGAAAGATAAATTTAAGGAATTAAATATATTTACAATATACAGCAATTATATCTTTGAATGTATTTTATATATTTTCCAAAATTCAGATTCTGTCTCGCGGGTAGGAGATAATCACCAATATTCAACAAGGAATAGAAATGATTTTAGTATAGCTTCCCACAGACTGAAATTTTTTGAAAAGAAAACAGAGTATATGGGGGTCAAGTGTTTTAATAAACTTCCAGGAGAATTAAAAAATATTGATAATTTTGTTAAATTTAAAAAAAAACTAAAAGACTATCTGCTTTTAAAGCCTCTATACTCAGTAAATGAGTTTTTTGAATAGGCTTATTAATATACCAATACCATTAAGTTGTTGTTATTATTATTTTTTTCTTTTTTTCTTTTCTATAAGTTTTAAGAAGGAACTGGTTACTTTGTGAATAACCATGTATATACAGTATTCATAACTTTAATATTCTTAGGCTTAGTATTTTAGTGTTTAGTATTTTATGACGCCATTCATTGTATTTATTTACAAAGTGTTGAATAAAGATTATTTTGACTTTGACTTTGAGTAACTCACTCATTGCAACATATTTCCACTTGAAATATAAACAGCCATGTTATTATCAACGCTAAGATAGATTTATAACCTTATTCATCTTGTAAGCATCATTATTTACATTCTAACAGATGTTTTTACATATAATAATATAGAGAAAAAATATATAGAAAAACTTGCATCAAAATAACTGTAAATTTGCATCAATAGGATAAATGTCATAGATACAAAATAAACATGTTTATCTATTTACAAAACAGCTGTTATTAATTTACTTACTATTTTATTATTAAATTATTTTATTATTATTTTATTATTAAATTATTAATTTATTAATTAATTTACTGTTATTAATTAATTTACTCAATGTTATCCTTATGGAACAATCTTGTAGGGGCGGTTTCTACACCTTAGGAGTATTTTATCAAGATGAAAATACTAATTAGCCCACATAAAACATTTTTACCGAATTTCAGCACTGTAGGATTACGGGAAGTGGGGGAGGGATAATTAGTGATGAGTGAGTGAGGGCTTTCTGTTTTATATATAGAAATAAGTGGCTAAATAATTAAAATAATACATGAACGTTAAAATTTCTAATAAAAAAGGAAAAATTACAACAAATGTGCAATTCCTACATAACAATAACATACTATGGAAATAAGCCTACATGGGGGAACAGCCTGTGCGTAGGCTAGAGCGGCAAACAGAAAAACAAAATGAAATAATAAAAAAAGTATTTTAAATCAATCAAAGCTGAAAGAAAAAAATAAAATGTGGTTAACTGTTCCTAAAATATTGACAACTTGAAACAAGCGAGGATTCTTCAAATGTTGTAAGACAGGCAGTTCAGTTAAATTGTAGTTTTAGACAATCAATAAATATTGGCATGTGGGGTGGGGAGGCGGAGGAATGACCAAGGGTAAAGGTCACGCCCAACCATACTCCGACACGATTAGGGTCTCTGCCTCCTCAAGTCCAATGTCCAATGAAAGATTGTTAACTTTATAATTAAATACTGAAATTGAGTTTGATTTAAACAAATTAAAGTGTTTTAAATGCTTATTTATATTTATAAACAAAACATTTTAAATATAAAATGAATTTGTTTTAGAAAACGCGTTTTCGAATCATAAAATATCTATCCTGACATTTCCTGTGTGCCTGGTATTATAAGAATGTGAATTAGCTGAAAATGTCTTGGAAATGTTTTTAAATATGAATTAAAAGGTGCTTTATGTACAACTGGCATAAGGAAAGAAGTGATGTTTCATGAAAAAGAAGGTCAGTAGGATATCTCTTAGCTTTCTGTAGCCCTGCTTTCAATATACTTTTTTGCGTGATGAAAAGAGGTTCCATAACTGAATTTGTTGCACCTCCCCAAGCAATGTTCCCAAAAGACAAGAGTGACTTAATGTAAGCAAAATGTACTGTCAAATCATAAATAAATATAAATTAAATTCCTCTCCCCCAAAATATCACCTAATCTTCTAAAAGCGTAGATATATTTTCTAAAAGTTGTTTTAATATAAGTTTCATGATCAGTCCATTTTAGGTAGTAGTCGAAATTAACACCCAGATATTTATAATAATTTACACGCTCAATACTTTACAATCACAAGATACTTTTAAATGATTCCTGCGTTGATGAATTTTAAAATCATTAAAATTATAATCTGAAATAAAATTCAATGATATGGGCAAAAATGTTGTTTTAGAAACATTCAGTAAACATTATGATCAAACCACCTTTTCAAAATCATCAAATCGCTCATTGCTTTTGTTTGTACTTCTAGCCAACTTTTTCCAGACAGAAATAGCAGGTAGTCATCCACAAAAAGGAACAATTTCCCGTCCAATTGAATTTTCGCAATATTATTTATATAAATTAAAAAATAAAATAGGCCCTAAAATCATGCCATATTCAATAAGGTAAAGGTCACTATTCCTTCCACAAATGGACACTACCTGTCTCCTACCACTCAAATAACTCCGGAACCACAACAGTGCAGTGTCACGGACCCTAATCATGTCTAACTTATTCAATATAATGTTGCGTCCAGAGTCAAAGGCCCTCATTAAATCCAAAAATACTAGCATACATCTGTTATTCTTTGAAATGTTATTTAATTGTTTATTAATATCAAACAGAGGATCATAGATACATCCATCCTGTCTGAATCTGTACTGACACTCACTTAATATTTGGTTGTTTTGTAAATATAAATCCAACTGATCCTTCACTATGCGTTCCAATACCTTTGAGAAAACACTTAATAAAGCAATTGGACAAAAATTATTTTTATCTGTTAAATTATTAGATTTATGTTGTGGAATTTTTTTGTTAATTTAAAATTATCAGGAAATACACCAGTAAAAGAGACATGCAATTAAATATTCAAAGTCCAACATATTTCAGCCCAGTCCAGTGTCATTCATTAACTAACAGTGAAAATATAAATACTAAATAACATTAATAAACAAACACATATAAATAAATAACATGACAACTTTAAATAATCATAAATATTAATAATTACCAACAATAATAAACTCTGTTAAAAATAACTATACTACACAATAACAAGATAGTATACAGTGAATAACAACTTGCAATGTTTTAAGTAGACTGACTAGTATTTAAAAAAAAAAAAAAAATATATATATAATATATATATATTGAGTACAACAGGTGAAATATTTGTCAACACAATTTGTCATAATGGTTGAATATAGCTAACATTTGTACCAAGCCTGGATCTTCATATACTGCCAGTCAGTGGTCTCAGTGGGACTAATTTTCTGTGTTATCTGTGTTCCTTCTAAATTAGTTTATTTTTTATTTTATTTCATTTTTTTAATAACGAACAAGGAAACATTATCCAATAACCTTAAATACACTATAAACAAAAAAATACAAATATTAAAGTAATCCATATCAGTAAAATGTATTCACCATTTACCATCCTAACCAGAGAAATCACAAACCACTCCCAATGATAATTAAGAAAGTATTAATCTGAATTTAATGTACCTGGCTATACATTTTCCTTTCTAAAATAAGTTGACTTTAATGACTTTATACATAATTTATATTTTAATTACGCCTAAATAAACAAATTAATGTGAATATATTAAAAACAATATGCTTTTAAAACAAATATAAAATTTATATGTTACAGGTAAAATACACCAGCCTATTGTCGTCAGCCAACCTGGTAGAAGACAACTCCTTAAGGGTTGCCCATATAAACAGTGAAGGCCCTAGTTTTAATGGATATAGTTATAAAGCTAAAAGAAAGAAAGTTATAATAAACAAGAAAACACGTCCTAGACAGAAGACAATCAGTTGTGACCAGTGCCCATATAGAACTACTGCTAAGTCAAATTTGTTACAGCACATAAGGACTCACAGTGGAGAGAAACCATTCAGTTGTAACCTGTGCCCGTATAGAACCGCACATAAGTCAGCCTTGACACTGCACATAAGGACTCACAATGGAGATAAACCATTCAGTTGTGACCAGTGCCCGTATAGAACTATTAGTAAGTCAAATTTGTTACAGCTCATAAGGAATCACACTGGAGATAAACCATTCAGTTGTAACCTGTGCCCATATAGAACTACTGCTAAGTCAAAGTTGATACAGCACATAAGGACTCACACTGGAGATAAACCATACAGTTGTGACCATTGCCCATATAGAACTATTTGGAAGTCAAATTTGTTACAGCACATAAGGAATCACACTGGAGATAAATCATTCAGTTGTGACCAGTGCCCATATAGAACTATTAGTAAGTTAACGTTGATACAGCACATAAGGACTCACACTGGAGAGAAACCATTCAGTTGTAACCAGTGCTCGTATAGAACTGCACATAAATCAGACTTGACACAGCACATAAGGACTCACACTGGAGATAAACCATTCAGTTGTGACCAGTGCCCATATAGAACTATTAGTAAGTCAAATTTGTTACAGCACATAAGGAATCACACTGGAGATAAACCATTCAGTTGTGACCAGTGCCCATATAGAACTACTGCTAAGTCAAAGTTGATACAGCACATAAGGACTCACACTGGAGATAAACCATACAGTTGTGACCAGTGCCCATATAGAACTATTAGTAAGTCAGATTTGTTAGAGCACATAAGGACTCACACTGGAGAGAAACCATTCAGTTGTGACCAGTGCTCGTATAGAACCGCACGTAAGTCAACCTTGATACGGCACATAAGGACTCACACTGGAGATAAACCATTCAGTTGTAACCTGTGCCCGTATAGAACTATTAGTAAGTCAGATTTGTTAGAGCACATAAGGACTCACACTGGAGAGAAACCATTCAGTTGTGACCAGTGCCCATATAGAACTATTAGTAAGTCAAAGTTGATACAGCACATAAGGACTCACACTGGAGAGAAACCATTCAGTTGTGACCAGTGCTCGTATAGAACCGCACGTAAGTCAACGTTGATACAGCACATAAGGACTCACACTGGAGAGAAACCATTCAGTTGTGACCAGTGCCCATATAGAACTATTAGTAAGTCATATTTGTTACAGCACATAAGGACTCACACTGGAAAGAAACCATTCAGTTGTGACCAGTGCCCATATAGAACTATTAGTAAGTCAAATTTGTTACAACACATAAGGACTCACACTGGAGAGAAACCATTCAGTTGTAACCTGTGCCCGTATAGAACCGCATGTAAGTCAGCCTTGATACGGCACATAAGGACTCACACTGGAGATAAACCATTCAGTTGTGACCAGTGCCCGTATAGAACCGCATGTAAGTCAGCCTTGATACGGCACATAAGGACTCACACTGGAGATAAACCATTCAGTTGTAACCTGTGCCCGTATACAACCGCACGTAAGTCAGCCTTGACACAGCACATAAGGACTCACACTGGAGATAATCTATAACTAGTCATATCATCATCATATTCGCCTTAAAATACGCATAATAGATTACACAGAACGGCACTGCACAACAAACCAAACTACTATATGTAAACTCAGTTACAAATCTACACTGATATTCCAGATCAGTATTGTACCAGTAATCATGCCAAACGGAATTCAGGCTTCTGGTTTCGACACGAATAAAATGGAAATATTCCTTCATATTACTGAGGTTTTGACCAAGGAACTTCGTTTTACAGAGGTTGAATTCGTGGTATAGAGGTGTTTGGCTATTCATATTCGTGTTATGAAGGTTTTGATTTCGTGCTTTCGTTGTCTTAAAAGTTGAATAAAATTTTTGTTATTGAGATAGTTTGTCCATAACATTCGTGTTATAAAGGTTATTTTAACATTGATTGTTATGGGAGGTTCAAGAGGATATGAAACAATTTGTACTATCGAGGATTTTGTGTTATTGAGGTTCCACTGTAGCGCAGAAATGTGTGAAAACTTAATTTTTAAAAATTCCTAAAGTAACTTATTGTCACAATCAATTTTATAGGCAAAGCACTGTCAGTTTTATCAGAAAAATCAAACTTCCATTTCCAAACAACTTGAGTTTGTATGATAAATGACGAACTGATCACTATCGTCACTGTTCCTGTTGGTCCAAGAACTTGTGAATTTTTTAATCTGAAATACCACAGATTTAAACAGGATGCAGCCACTAATTATTTTAGTTTTAGTTATAGTTGATACAAAGACTTTAACTTGCCTATTTCATATTTTCTGAACTTTGTTTCACTTTATATTTTCATTAATAATTGTTTATGTTTGTAAACAAGATTATTCAAAATACATATTTAAAAGTTACTTATGATACAAAGATATTTACTTGGTTTATTGCACTATCCTACCACGATCTCCTTCCTTTACCCTTCATTTAATCTTTTCATTATTTTGCAGTTTTTCCACTAATTAACTTTATCTATTGTGTATGTTTATTATTTATATGGAATAAATATCTCTAAATCTGTTTTCATAGTCCAGTAACTAAACATACATGGCTCTATGTTAGAATATAGGACACTGGTTGAACAATTACCATTTAACAGATTTAACAAATGTCACTAATTCTAGTCTGATAGTTTATACTATTTAAGCATGTATTGTTTAAGTAAGTAATGCTTCAATCCTTACTTTTGTTTGTATTTAAAATCCTGTTATATTTCTAGATGTGATTAAACAATAATTTAAATCTATTTACCGTATAGATCATTGAAAATAATTTTTTTTATAATCCTCTGAATAAAAATAATAAACTATGTATTACATGACACTTAAAGTCATAAATAAACTCTAAATATGATTAAGGACATGAATGTAATATACACGTGTGAACTATCCCACGTGTAAATTAGTTCACATGTTTGATAGTTTTAAGCTACACTTCGGAAATAATTTGATTCCGAGGTGTAAATTAAATTATTTTAAAGTTCAAAAGTTGATTGTGACATTTTAAACAACTAAGCTAAACAAGTAATCAAAGAAAATATATTTTAATTTTACCATAAGGGTACCAGAAAGGTAAAATATGAGACTGAAGCTGATGTTTTCAACCAATATGATTTCAATGTTGGTTGGAATGAGTATCAAATATTTAGAAGCATGCAGCTATAGATTTAGTAGACAGCATTATTCAGTTTTATAATAAATATGGTATGTATATGTATAGAATGTTTCTTAAATTTTACCTGTGGTTTATCAACATGAATCTCAGCATATTATACTGTAAAAATAAATTCGTACTTACGTGATTAGAGATATGTGACATCAAAGAGAGTCCACATTCATTAGCACCATGCAAGTATGTGTGGGCAGGAGACCTGGCAGTTGGAAATGTGGTTCAAAGGTTATCATATTCTAAAACAGCAACATACAGTAAATGTGAAAACAAGCTTGAATACTAAAAGGGACTTTTCTGTTATTCTAAAAGATCGGTATCTCAAAATAATACGTTTTTTAGTGAACATTCTTTCAATTGTTAATGTAATTTTAATATAATTATTAGATTATTATAAGAATATTATAATCCTGTGTGGTTATAAATATAAAATTATTGGGTTTTGTTTCATTTACATTTTTCACTGTGTTTTAAAATGTGATGTCACTATCGTGTTCAACATTTATAATCAAATATAAAAATAATCTTAATTGAGTAAAAATAAATTAGGGTTAAAAGATGTTTTGTAATGGGAAAACATCCAAAACAGGTGTAATGTAATATAAATAAATAAGTGTTCACAAATACTAAAGTGTTCAATTTCAGTAAGGAATATTTGATGAAGAGAGTTTGTTGCAATATACATGATATATTGTTGAGGAGAAATATATCTTCAGTTGAGGAATATTTAGGCCTACTACTAGTTGGCGCATAAATTATGTCCCCTTAGTTTGAAGGTCGTTTACTGAGAAACTGAGAGGTCTATGTCCATACCATTGATTCACTCGTCTAGTTGTGCATTAAAATTTTACTATTCTACTTGGAACCAAAAAGAATCGTACTTTTGACTAGTTTCTATTGCGAATAAATTGTACACTTTCATTACTCAAAACCCGATAATTTATCGTATTTATATTTTAATATGTGGTTGACAGGAGTGTTTTCTATAATGTATTTGTAAATTTCTGTATTTAAGAAAAAAAATATCTTATAAATTTTCTGAAACAACGTTTCTTGGCTTCTGGAGATCGTAAAATTAATTACTTGGTGACGTTGTAATCCTTATGTCATGTATAGTTAAGATACATTACTTTTATATGCATAAGTAAATGCAGTGATTTTCTATAGATTTAAATAAATCAACTGTATTCATGTTGATTTAAATCAACATGAAATCACTGCATTTACCAACGCATATAAAAGTAGTGTATCGTAACCTTACATTTCATAAGGATTACAACGTCACCAAGTAATTAATTTTACAACCTTCAGAAGCCAAGAAAACTTTTAGGAAATTGATAAGAACTTTTTTTTCTTGCAAAGTTAAAATTATGAAATCCACAAAATATCCACCACATATTAAAATTTAATGTGATTCACTATCAGCTTTCTACCAAAATATTTTTTATTACAAGTAATAAAAATTTAATGTTGATGCACTGTGAAAACTAGTTGAAATTCCAGTACTTTTTTGTTGCAACTAAGATAACATCTATAGTACTCATACAAAATACAAATGGTATAGCATACGATTACACTAGGATAACAATGGTGTGATTAGATTTTTCATAGGCATTTTAGTTTCTTTGTAAACAATATTTAAATTCGGGTGCACATCATTTTAACACAGAGACAGTAGAATATTTCATCCTGTGAACAATCGATAAGGTTTATTTTTTTCTCAGATTTAAAACCTATAAATAATATTACAGAATATTCCATAGAATTATATTTGATTCTATATCCACAGTTTTTGATTTCAGTGATCCATGTACACAGCTATAAAGGCTTCTTGTCAACATCAACTCTCATCAATATACACAAATGAAATAACGTCTGATCATAATAATCATTAGTGTACCCAAATAGTTAAATATGTTCTGGATTCCAAATAATTTGATTATATGTTCTGTAAACTCCCTCATTCATACACAATGTTCTCCCTTACCCTGTCAGAATGATTTCCGTGTACACATCAATAGTCTATGGAGAACAGGCGGAGTAAGGTTAAAAAGTAAATCTTCTAGAAAAGAAATAGAAAGTAATGTTTTTACAAAGTAAAACATGCACATCTAGTAAACTGATTTAACATTTCATTAATATTAGTAATATGAATTAATGATCATGATGGAAAAAATATTATTATTTCATTCTTTAGAGAAAACCCCGTCTTTTTGCGTTTTTATTTTTAATGAAAGTTATAAAAGTAAAACAGCAACTATAATTTTAAATATATATCTTATTGTATTCCATACAATAATTTATCGATTCAATGTTAAGAGATACTAATAGTTCTTGTATATTAGCTGCATAATTAATTAAGTATTTTCTAATTAGTGCTACCTAATACATCTTAATATTGCTTTATCTAACACATTGCCAAGGTTCTGTATCGTTGTCTTACTATTAAAATTCATGACCTAGGCTAAATAAAAACTGTTTATGAATTTATTTTTTTAACATTGTTAAACAAAATTTCAAATTATCATTTTTTTTTAAATTCCGTACCAATTTATTTTTCTAATTCCGTACTTAAATTCTTTTTCAAATACATTTCTTATAAAAAATCTCTGAAGTAAATAGCCATTTAATTGTAGTATTTATAATGATATATCATAACTTCGTAATCAATTATCCCTCGTATCAAAGGTCAGTCAGTACGGAGAGTCCTTCTTGGATCTCCATCGACGACGGTAGTGACAAGCCTTACTAAACTTATGCAAACACGTTTGTTACAACAGGATGAAACACTACCTTCCTTGTGTCAAAGGTCAGTCAGCAAGGAGTAGAGTCCTTCTTGGATCTCCATCGACGACGGTAGTGCACAAGCCTTACCATACGTACGCAAACACGTTTGTTACACAGCAAGTTAAAACACTACTTCCCTTGTGTGCCTACCATTAGAACAATTTAAAAGCGTTTTTACTCGCTTTTTACTTATGAGTTCCCTAGAGTTACTTTAATTTGGATTAGATAAGAACATTTATAATTCATTAAACTTTAATTAATAATTTTTTCATAAAATTTCTCTTTTATTATTACTAATAATTTTTCGTGTACACAGTACAACTATTGTAGATCCTCAGAAATCTGATCCATTAAATGTTAAATTATTGCCAATAGTGACAGCAGTTTGTGATGGATTCAGTTGTAACATTGGGCAAGTGGATATATGTAGTAAAACATTTCATTGGTACATTATTCAAATAAGGGTGGTTAGAAAAAATGAATTAAAAATAACTATCAGATCTAAATATTTTGTGAATAATGAGATATGCTTTGATACCGAAAGTAAGATGTATTTCACTGACCTCTAATAGAAGCTAAGGAACCAATTTGATGGCCATTTCTCCACTAATGGAAATGTATGGCAACGCCCACATAATGGAGAAGTATAATTAGAGATGGCGATGGATGGAGCTGTAGACTATTAGCGAATGAGGCACCTGCGAAATGTTCATTTATTCACATGATTTGTAGCTATTAACTTGCCATTAATTTAAAGTATGGGACTATTTGTCTTAGCGTCGTGCGTGTTAATTATTTGTACTAAAATGGTAGGCTACCAATGTGGGGGTAATATAACGGTACATTTGATGCGTTACTTATAGAATATTCAAACGAAAATTGGTTATATAGTGATTCTATGAAAAAGGTTTAGAGATTTGGATGGAATTATATTATTTATATTGGAAAAATTATTGACTGTATTCCCACATGTTCAAATATGAAGATGATTTTAGTAGCATATTGACGAAAACTGTTTCAATTTATCCTGTGTAATTAATCTTAACAACATTCTTTACTACTACAGACCCACATGATATGGAATAAAGGTTTTATCGTATAGTGTAAATGTATACAGTAGAACGTCGATTTACCGAACGTCAGTCATCCGAAACGTCAGTTAACCGAACCAAACCTAAAAAATATTTTTTTTATATACGCAAAATACACGTTGTAAATTTATATTCCAACACTTATATTTAATATTTTTTATTTTTCAATAAATGTACCATACTACAGTAACTGTATACAGTACATATAGTGCATATTTTATTACGAAAAAGATATTATAGTTAGCGCACAGCCTGCGCGGCGTACCGCTTCTGCCAGACTCGGTGCCTGCGCCGTAACGTCAGGCCTTCCAGGAAACGACGAAAATAAACAACGGGCGCGCCGTGCACCTACCACTGTCTAGTCTGAGCTTCGCTGTCAAGCGTTAGTACTACAGTAATTGACATTGAATGTGCACAGTCGCTTGTTAATCGTCATTCACTCGTGTAGTGCAGCGCTGAAACTTTGTAAAGTTGTTTGTTTTCTTTAAGCTAGTGTTGAATAGTATTAGACTCTAGTTTCAGGAACATTAATCCAGTAAGTTTTAACTGGACTACTTAACACAAAATTAAAGTATTATGTGGATACAGTACTTAAATGTGTTGTGTTTTTAATTTCAATATGCCAAATCCATTACATAAACTTATCAATAAGCGTCTATAATGGCATGGTTAAAATATGTTTGATTATCCGAACATGTCGTTATCCGAACACCCTGAGGTCCCAATTAGTTCGGATAATCGACTCTCTACTGTATTATCATTGGCTATTAATTAATAACAGATTTCAAGGAATACTGTGCCTTAGGAATAAAGAATACACATTCACCCAAAATCTATAGATTATATTGTAACAAAAATTCAAGAGTAAATAAATATACAGTTTTGAACTTTTTGTTAATTTTTATCAATAACAAAATCGATTTTGTTATTGTGATCAAAGTTGTTATGTAGTTTAGTTGTAAACTATTGTATTTATTGTTTATGGACAAAAGTAAAGTCATTATTAATTGAAATTACTAATGACAAGTATTTTAGTGATCGAATTACCCATATATTAAGTTGTAAAGATAAACAGTGCAAAAATCAAGGCATGCTTCGATTACGGACTTCAATAAAATTGACATTTAAATATAAACTAGTTAAAACTCTTTCTATTTTAAATATATATGAGTCATTTTCTAATGTATATGAATCTATAACAATACGAAAAACATATTTTTGATTATTGTAAGTACACTTAAGCACTTATATTAAGAATTGTAAATTTAGATTCCTAAGATGAAAACTTTGTGAAATTTAATGTATAGGAAAATCCTCTTTATATGGTATTAGTGTGTATTTTTACATTAAAAACACTATATAAAATAGTACTATTTATACTAAATTTAATTTGTAACAATTTAAAACATTGATATATTTTTAGTTTATCTCTAACAACTTTTATTTTAGAAGTACTTGTGTGTTCACAACAGTATTTACTATTTATGTATCTTGGTTGACATATAATTAATTATATCTGTAAACAAAGAACGCATGACAAGTTATTTATAAACAGAATTTTCAAAAATGTGTCATTGTTGAATAGTAAGAAACAATATAGGTTAAGATAATAAATTAATAGTATTTATTTCAAAGTAAATAATACGCTATTCGAATTGATGAATTTATCCATAGCTAAAGGTTTTTAAGGCTGGGTATGGATTTCGAAAACAAACTAAAGAAGCTGCTGGTGATGAATCATATTGTTACTATGACTGGGGTTTTTTTTATATATAAAAGTAGTATTACTAAAGTCAAACATACATGCTGATGTAGCTTTCCAAGACGAACTGTTTCCTCTAAATACATTTGACAGGTGAATCAATTCTCAAGAGACAAGGCCTAGGTGAAGCTACTAAACTTTCATTTCAAACAAATTACATGGATATATTGTGTACGTAACTTTATCCAGTAGCTTTCCCTACACTTTTGTATGCTTACAGTATTTTGTGGGAGATAAATAGAAAATTTAAAAGTTACTTTATTTGTTATTTCAGATCTAGTTGTTAAATTGGGGTTTTTTTTAACTATACCTAGTGTATATTTATTTGTTAAATTTTATATTTTTTCAGATTTAAAACCCATTATCTAAACCATTCTTCTAAAGATGTAATTACTATTGACTTGTTTACTAAAGCAAATGTCAATATTTATCAACGTTCATGACGGATCATGGATGTTTAAAATATTAAATATAATGAATTATTATAATTATTGCTAGTTATCTACACATGGATGACACTACCAGCAACAAATAATGCAAAATGATTCGCAAAACTATGAAAACCATTATCTACTTCTGCACAATATTAAAAATGATTTTCACTATAAACTGAATATAGAGTATTTTCTTAGTTTGCACTTTTAAACAAAGTATGCCATAGTATTATCAATTATGTGCTTACTCTAATCTTGCAGCTTCAATATTCACGCCTTAATTAACACAAAACCAATTAGCCCTTAGTTTGGATTAACCCAAACAGTTCGGAATCTGCAATCCCTTCCACGGAGCTGCCCTTGAGGAAACGTTTAATATAATTACTCTGCCTTTGTTTGACCCATATATGAACACTGCTAATGAAACTGTTTACATATATTTAACCTAAATATTTAGTTATAACTAAATATAAGTTGTTGTAATAAAACTTTAAATTGAAAAAGGTTTAATATCTTAACTTCATAAACTATTCTCAGAGACAAAATGTAAATACTTGAATGTTATATTTTTATTAATTTGATAGGTTAGAATCTGTCTAAATATTATTTTTATTTTATTTATTTACTATTATTATTATTAAATTCAACAACATTGTTTTTGGCTGATAAAAATATTTAATCAGTTGAAAGCATCGCAGTTTCATTGATAGATAGTAATGAAAATATAAAAAATTAACATAATTATTACGTTATAGATACTTTTGTAGTTATATGAGCAGAATGAGGAACATGGTCTCTAAGGAACTGTGCTAAAAAGTTTTAAGAAATCTCGAATAGGACCGTTTCTTACATAAATCACCAGACAAAAAGGGGGGGGGGGAATAAGTGGAGAAACGCAAGAAGTAGACTAATACGTTTTAAACCTTTTTGGGGATATGTATATTTTTCTAACTTTACAGAACAAGTTTCAAATTTTACAAGTGTATAGTAAAACTAAAATTAACTCAGCAAAGTGAACATTAAAGATGGCCTCCGCCAATTTGTCACCTTTCCGTATTAACTGCTTTCCCTGGGTAGCAGTTAATTTGAAATATGAAAGTGATGCCAACCTAAATTGCTTGCTCATGATATATATCTACCCAACATGTTGTCAGTGTTTCTTAGTATAAGACTCATTGCATGTCTTAATATCTTTATCCATCATTAAGTATAGCCAATGTAAACATATTAAAGGGAATGTATTTTCAACTGTGTATTTTTTATAGAATATTCAAACCGTAATTCCTTCTATAGCATTAAGTATAGGCTCTTATAATATAAAAATACTTTTCTTCCTCACTAAGAAAAATGTAAAAATATGTTTTGTACTTTGTCTAAGCATCAAAAGAGTCTTATAATGTCTTGTGTACGAACATATTATGTGTTATTACGAATAGAGAGTTAAATAAAGTATTTAAAAAGGGGGTTCTACTATGGATTGAAATGACTCAATATAGTTATATTCATAATGTCTGATTACATATAGAGGGTTTTATGAGTCAAGTGGTCTTTCGTCTATTTGTTCTTGTTTCCTATAAGGTTATTAATTCATATTGCATGAGTATAATTTGTTGTGTGTTATGAAATACGGATACTCAAGAAAGGTGAGTATACTGTTAGTGGTATGAATAAATCGACGCTCGTTTTTCAAAATTACTTTTTTCTTTTCTTTTCAGGACATTTTATTAATTAAGTGGCATACACAAAATATCTCATCAACAATCCCAGATAAAAATCAAGTAAATACCAATAATATAGAGAAAACCCTGAGACAAGAGTGATTAATACCTTAATGTCAACATTTGTGATTAATTACTTGGAAAAAACATGGTACCTGTTTTTATTAATGATTTGTTAAAGTTATGAAAATATTAATATAAAGTCCTTTTTTTTAGTGCAATTTCATCCAGATTATAAGAATAGTTATTGATTTGCCTTATGTATGTGAGATAATTCATTAAGTTTAGGCTATCATGAATGTATATTGTACTTTTATTTTTAAGTTTGTTTCGTTATTAAAAAGCTTTATGCTAAAAAACAATCTGTAACAAATTTTTTGAGATCCCTCCGAGGGTCAGAAATGTTTTTTGTAATTGGGATCGACTAACTTCTTTGAAATATTGTGCCATTAAAAACAAGTCATTACTTGATAAGACCTGTAACCTCCCTCTTACTCGATGAGTTACATTAGATTAAGTCTTTGTTAATTTGGTAAATTATTACTCAAATTAAAATTTATTTTATAATATCTCAGGGTTGTTTTTTATGGGTAAATCGGTGAGGTTGTAAATTACAATAATTAAAACTCTAGATTTAAAAAGCCAATTTATTACATTCTTTTACTTTATATTTATATATGAATTTCAATATTACAAAAATGAAAGTTATTTACTTGATACTGATTTCTAGAAACATGATTAACTTATTTACAAACTAAAACTTATCTTTAAGTTTTTCTTTGTCTTTTGCTCCTCGTGGTCTGCTTTCTTCTATTGGAATATACGACCGATTTAATGACAGTTCTAACTTGGATATTGCATAACTTTTCTAAATAGTTTATCGGTATTTTATAATATGTACGGTCACAACATTTTATACTAATTATTCGGGTTTGGAGTCAAGCGGCCACCCGCGGTAACAAAGGAGATGTTTTCCCTACATCGGACTGAATTGAAGTGGAAGAGTCGTTGACGAGGCTAGCGTGGCTTGCCAGTCCGTTACGGGCTGGGGCTTTGGGTTCATGGCTAACTTCCGGTCTCTCCATATGCTTTTTGCTATGTTTGGTGCTGCCTCTAGTGGTCCTTTTGTCAACTAACAATATATTTTATTTACATTGGACTCGACCGTCACATTGTGCTACACTGACTCCCCTTTAGATTGACTCGTCCCAGATACAGAACTGAACAGGTCTGTCTTATCTGTTTCCGCTGCAATGTTTGGAATTTTGTTTACTCATATGTCTCGGAAGACTGCCATGGAATAAATATGCCTACCCAATTCTCTATACTTGTTGGCTATTAATTTGTTATAATTTCCGAGTTTATTTAAATATTCTGTATTTGTTTTAATTAAATGTATCCATTTCCTCATTAAAATAATTTGTATTTTATTTAAATTTAATTAATTTAATCGTCAATTAGGTGGACCTGTTACAGTACCCCCCGATTTTTTGCGATGTGCGGTTAGCGCGAGTCAAAAAATCTAAATTTTAACATGTTCCGCCTAAATTGTCGGTTACTGTTCAGATAAGTTTTAGTTTGACAATATTAACTATATCTAGAATGGACTAAATCCATCTATCAATACACAATGCAATTCTAAATCCCATTCAACAAATCATGTAAATCACTAAATTACATTATTAAGTTTCATCTATATAAAAACAATTGAAATTATTTGTTATTGATTTGTAACAAAACATTTTTAATGATTCTTTGTCATTAATGCAAGTTGTCATTAACATTAATTATCTTGTAGTTAGTTATAAATATGTTTCAATGAATTCAAGAAATTTACATTATTATTTTATTTCTTAATCAAATATTGAATACTGATAAAAAATGTATGAGAGTTGTTAACAAGTACAATTGTAATTTTGCATCATCAATGGTTGAACATTTATATGTTATTCATACCCTTTTTTCATTATCTATGGAGTACAATTGACTTAATAATAACAACAGTATTTCAAAATATACACAAATAAAATTTCATTTAAATACAGTTTAAAAATATTCACAAGATTAAAAACATTACTTCAAATAGTATTATAATTATTCTGACAAGTGATTATAAAATAGTAAATACTTTGTTTTATTTACATCAAAACTTTTAAATTGTAAAGTTATTTGAGTTATTCTGTCATTCATGATTATGATTCGACAGAATGTATATACATGTTTTCCATTAATCAATGGTGAAATACAAAATTATTTTACTAAAAATATTTCACATGGAAACATGAATTGCTGGTAACAACCAATTTAAAAACGATCAAAGTTCAAAAATTGATTTATTCTTGATCAAGTTTCTAATGTCTTATTAATGAAGTCAAAACAGTCAAGTGATCAATGTTATATACCACTTATCTTGTCATACTAACACTTTTTATGACAATGCATAAAATAATTAGTTCAAATTTTACTCTTCCTATTGAGTTTTAAGTTTTCTGGAAAATAATGTTTCCATAAAATATTGTTCAATTTGTTCACTTACTTTCTCTTGTAGTGATTCACATTAAAGTAGCTGTTCATCGGTTACCTTATTTGAGCCACTAAACTGTCACTTCCCAGAGTGTCCACACGGTATCATTAGTGTCACTGAGTGTCCATAAAGCAATTGTCAATTGGTTTCAGGGCAAGATCATCGTACCTGAACATATCACTTTGATTACCTTTTCTATTAAATAGTACATATAATATGGTTTAATTATTGGTTATTAGTTATAACAATGGTTTTAATTCAATATACAATTAAATGTGGTGAAAAATTATTTACAAAACACTTGAACATACTCATGATTAATCATCATTTATCTTCCCTGTACTCATTTATGTATACATACATATGGCTTGTGACTAGAGTTTCATTTATCTATACTTATTGATGCTGCTTTGGCATACTTCAAGTTGACATATTTAACATCAATTATCATTATTATATTTACAAAGTTTTCCATAAATCATTACTGGTTATTCATTACCAGTACTGCAATAATGAATTATATTTGCAATTACATTTTACTCATGTTTATTTGTGATTTGTATCACTATATCTTTGCATTAATGACAATTACAATAATTGCTATCAAAAGTTGTAATCAAATGTTTACAATATCTCGGTTTACTCTTTCAATGTATTTTTTAAATTATTAATCTACTGGTGTCTGCAACATGACTCTAGTAATAAGGCTAGCCATGCTACAGGTCACTTTAAGCTATGTCTTTAGGCTCAATTGCCAAGGCTAACTAACACCTTAAACTGAAATTCCATGCCATTTTGTGATGAATAGTGTACTTGCGTTGATTAATTTTGAATGTGGCTGGGTGTGATTAGGGCCGAATTGTACTACTATTGATCACTGGCTCATCACCTTTTACAAAATTCTTAAAATGATTAAGAATTATATTAGTACAAAAGAATACATACAGTGTATATCATTGAGTCATATCAATATAAACATAAACAAGTTATAATAACAAAGTATTACAAGAAATCTCCTTACATCATCTTAGTCTAACATAAGTATCCTATTATCATCAATGTTACATTCAAATCTTTTTTACATTTTACTTCATCACAAATCTCATATTATCATTACTGTTACATTCTTTCATCTACCATGTGTTTTCCTATGGATGGTGCTTTGCATTTAACATTTAGTTTTGCAACATAGTTTTTTATACAACCGGGATTGTCCGAGAACACTAGTTTATTTTTTTATTAAGACCTTTTTTAGCATTTATATTTGTTCTTTATTTTCAACTATCTCTTGTAGTTTCATATCTATTTGTTTTTCAAAATTATTTTCATTATTTGTTAAATCCAACCCGTTCATAAGTCTTCGTGTAAAAATATTTCATTAGTGTTAACCTTAACTTTATTTCCTTTGTCTGACTGCTTTGGTTTAATAAAATCATCAATTATTTGCTGAATTATAGAAAATCCTTTCTTATTGACATGAATGAAATCAGGTTTTTTAATGCCTCTTGAGAAAATTTCATTTTCAAACAAATCTATATTACATCTGTTTTTATATTCTGGATCCATAAATGCATTGGATATATTTACCACTTTAATGTTATTGTCATTATTTAGAGAGTTTATGAAGTCATTAAATACGTTTAGTTTATGGAAATGAAAGGGATCATGTCTTGCTAGTTTTGGAATTGGCGGTAACGTTAATAAAATAAAATTTTTATTCCAACTAGATAGTTCTTCTATCATGATTTTGTATTCATTTATTACATATTTTACTGGTACTCCCTGCAAGAAATCATTAGTTCCTATCATGATAATAATTTTGTCATTAAGATTGTCTTTATTTAGTTTAAGTTCATTTCTTAATTCAGGAATGTTTTGTCCACTAACACAAAGTCCTATTCTTCTTTTGTTTGACACAAACACAGGTGTTTTGTTTAATATATGTTGTGCAAATCTGCTTAACTGGCTGTCTCCTACTAATTCATGATTCAAAAATATTGGTTTTTCTCTTATCTGTCCTACATTACATGAATAGTGATTAATTGCCCTATGTGTGTTTGTGTCCTGCTGTAATTGTCATTCGTTTCTCACGTCTTCCCTACTATTGTGATAGCTGTTACTTTGTCCTCTATAAGAACCTCTGTATGTTCCTCTGTAGTTACCTCGATAATGTCCTCGTCTATCAGTGTTGTTTTCCGTGTCCTGAAATTTCTTTATTTTCCCTTACAGTATTGTGATTGTTATTGATTGCCTTCTCATTATAAGTCGCGCCATCCTAACTTGAGGCAACCCCAACTGACCTGCAGGCTCATTAACCGCCCGCCGCCGCGACCCTTTTATAATTCTATAAGCGACGCTTCCATGATCGCCTTAGTTCAATATTAACGTAAATCAAATAATAATCTGATATACTAATTCAATAGTTTATATTGATAACATAGATTTATCAAACATATCTGTTTTTGTCCCATTTAAATCGAACCATTTTTACGGTTTATAAATTGTAAAGTAAATACCAAGTGTAATAACCCTATATTATTAACTTCACGTTTTAAATATATAAAACTACACGTATTATGTTATTATAGATACTAGTAAATTTATTTTTAGAGCGGGCGAGTGAAACTACCCCTTGAGTAAAGCCATCGCGTCATGTCTTTACCAGGAACTGCCACCCCCACAGCGGATGCCAAGGTGAATCATAGTTCCTGGCGCTTTCATGAACGCCTTAGTTCAATATTAACCTAAATCAAATAATAATCTAATATACTAATTCACCAGTTTATATTAATAACATTGATTTAACAAACATTTTTGTTTTTGTCCCATTTAAATTGGGCATTTTTTACGGTTTATAAACTAGCCTATGTACAAAATGCAATGTGTACGATGGTGTAGTTTCCCCTGTAAAAATTTGGAACTATAACAGAATGAAACGTATTCTATGATTTAGATGCATGATATAGACTGATAATGAGATTGTCTATGTTAATGGGACAAAAACAGATATGTTTGATAAATCTATGTTATCAATATAAACTATTGAATTAGTATATCAGATTATTATTTGATTTACGTTAATATTGAACTAAGGCGATCATGGAAGCGTCGCTAATAGGATTATAAAAGGGTCGCGGCGGCGGGCGGTTAATGAGCCTGCAGGTCAGTTGGGGCTGCCTCAAGTTAGGATGGCGCGACTTATAGTATGTGATTTAGTATTTGTTTGTCTATTATTATAATCATACTGTCTTCTAGGTGACCTGTCATTGGATTCAAAATGAGTTTTTCTTACATTATTTAGTTGTTTTAAATAAGTTTCTAGGTAAGATTAAAAACTTCCTCTCTGCGTTTCGGAGCAAAGCTCGTTTTGCAGGCTTGAGACTGCCAAAGGCCGCATTAAAAGTTTTTTTGTAGATTTTATTTATATATTTTTTTTGTGTTTTTAATTTTTTGTGATTTTTCAATTAGTTATATTTACATGAATATTTACAGTATGTAAGCCTAAGAGAGACTCAACCAGTCAAAGAGTCAGGAGGGAGTTCTTTAGCCAACACTGCGTCACTGTCATTGAAAAAAGAAAAGTCTGACTCGCTTTCACTGCCTTCTGTAACAATAACTTGGTTTTGTTCCTCCAAGAAGATATCGGCAATATCATCGATTTTCCACATATCCTCTTCAATTTTTTTTGCGTGTTCGACGAATCCTTGCCATAGTTCAGCCGATGTTTGTCCAATATTGTTGTTCAATAATTTCTCGACATCTCCAAGTTTGTACGATACATTGTGCCGAGCAACACTATTTTTTATGTACCCCCAAGCAAGTTCAATGGGGTTCAGGTCGCAGTGATAAGGGGGCAGTCTCAAAACAGTATGACCTAATTTCGCAGCCATCTGATCTACGATGTACTTTCTTGAAGATTCTTTGAATGGCTCCGCTTTACTTATTAATTCTGCTTTGACGTCTGACGTCGTCCATTGCACTTTTTTGGATGTAAGGTACTCCTGAATGTCAACTTTCTTCCACTTCATATTTGGAAATTTCTCCACAAATCTGGAATGGTATGAAGCGTTGTCCATCACAATCACGCTGTTCGGTGGGAGCATTGGTAATACTTTTTTAAACCACTCTTCAAAACAAGGTCCAGTCATTTCTGTGTGATAATCAGTTTCCTAAACTTTGCTTTTCTTCTTCTTATCTGCTGTGAAAATCAAACGGGCATCTTCGTTTTCATTTTCTGGGTTTTTCAAAAATCCATTTTCATTTCCGATATGTGCAACTATTAGGCGGCCTCCTCTCCCTGGAATATTTTTCAATCCTGTCGTTTCGCCTTCTATGAACGCTTGTCTTGCCGATTTTACATATGACGGTTGCCAAGCAAAGTTCACCGTGTGACCAGCATTTAAAAACGTTTCGTCCGTGTAGAATATGGGTCTTTTTTCTCTTCGAAACTGCCGTATACTTCTCAAATATTTTCTTCTCCAAACAATCAAATCAGGTCTTTCAAGAAGAATAGATTTCCGCACACGACGTCCATAAGTAAATCCTAGATCTTTCAAATATCGGTGTACAGTTCTGGTACACATAGTCGGCAAATTACTGTCTTCGTTGATTTTCTCCGTCACTGCTGCTACTGTTGGAGGTTTGTTTTCCCGGTACATATTATGGACAATCCGACGAATTGCTATTTTTGTGAAGTCATCGCATTTCTTCATTCTTGTTTGAAGTCCTACTCCTCTTGGTCGCTTTTTACCCGGCGTGGTGAGCACTTTCCCATCGTCGACAGTCTTCTTAATACGCTCCACCGTTGCTCTGCTTGTGCCCGTTAATGTAGCCGTACGTTCGTATAATTCACGTAGAGTACTGTTTGGGTTTTCAATAAGCAGATTACCAAAAACAGTTAAAATCACAGTACGTTGTCCACTTGTTAACGGTTTCAATGGGTGTGAATCGTAATATACTTCTCAGCCAATATAGTCCTATCAGGTGTCTTTGAAGACGACATCGCTGATGTGATGTAGAGACAGAAATGACCATTGCCAGGAACTATGATTCACCCTGGCATCCGCTGTGGGGGTGGCAGTTCCTGGTAAAGACATGACGCGATGGCTTTACCCAAGGGGTAGTTTCACTCGCCCGCTCTAAAAATAAATTTACTAGTATCTATAATAACATAATACGTGTAGTTTTATATATTTAAAACGTGAAGTTAATAATATAGGGTTATTACACTTGGTATTTACTTTACAATTTATAAACCGTAAAAAAGGTCCGATTTAAATGGGACAAAAACAGATATGTTTGATAAATCTATGTTATCAATATAAACTATTGAATTAGTATATCAGATTATTATTTGATTTACGTTAATATTGAACTAAGGCGATCATGGAAGCGTCGCTAATAGGATTATAAAAGGGTCGCGGCGGCGGGCGGTTAATGAGCCTGCAGGTCAGTTGGGGCTGCCTCAAGTTAGGATGGCGCGACTTATAGTATGTGATTTAGTATTTGTTTGTCTATTATTATAATCATACTGTCTTCTAGGTGACCTGTCATTGGATTCAAAATGAGTTTTTCTTACATTATTTAGTTGTTTTAAATAAGTTTCTAGGTCGTCTCCATTTTGTATGTTATTAGCGGTTGCTACTGATGCACTGATACCTATTGGGAGATGTCTTGAAATGAAACTAAGAAAAGTATCCATATTTAGCTTGTGGTCTAAAAAGCATGAGATATTATAGTACTCCATCACATAATTAACAATGTCATCTTTATTTAAATCATAGTGTCCACCCCCCATTAATTTATTTTCAAATTCTTTTTGTTTATCTATTCCCCAGTATTTGTTTCTGAAATCTATTTCAAACTCAAAGGAATTATTCCACTTGTCTAATCTATTCCTGATCCATGCACTTGATTCCCCTTTTAAATGTTTCATGATAAATTATATTTGACAATCCCACTGATCTTCTGATAAGTCTACAAATTTCTTTGCAAATTTGATAAATGTCATCGTGTGGCATTTGTTAGAGTCTGGGTAAAAATCAACTAAATATAATTCTGCACTAGTACTAGATATTGTTTTGTTAGTTGTAGTGTTCTGTGTTATTTTACTTCTGTCATCAATAACTTTATTTGGTGACCTATCTACTGTGCTTGTATTGTTTGTATTGGGTTTATTACTGTAAGCCCTTACTACCGGTGTTTCTCTATTTATTTGCATTGTATCTAGTCTATTACTGATTATTTTTAGTTTTTCATTGACATGACATTTAAAGTCATTAATTTTACATTCAAAGTCAGTGTTACAAAGTGTTAAAGCTTTTTCTATTTTTTCATCTATTACTGTGTATAAATGTTCTACTCGTTCTTCTATTTTATCATTGACTCCACACATTTGATTATCTAATTCATTGACTACCTCAGTTAGTTTTACATTTAATTCTATGTATTTGTCTAACAGTGTTTTGTTTACTTTACTTAGTCTATCCTCAACATCATTTATTTTGATAGTTTGTTCCCTATCTTTATTGTTTACTTCATTCATAATACTATTTTCCTTTATTTCAATTTCTTTATTAAAGTCTATTTTTACTTTTTCTATTTGTTTGACAAAGTTATTTTCAAGCTGACTTGTCCTATCATTGATGTCTTTTATGAGTTCATTAAATCTCATATAGTTTCAGCATTTATCTTGATAATGTTATCATTCATCTCCTTAAGTTTAACATCTGTTTCATATATCAAGTTTAGTATCAAAGTTAGTATTCATGTTTGATAACAACTCCATTATATTTGCTAATGTATTTTCCATGTTTGAACTTGGCCTATCCATATTATGTTTATTATTTTGATCTAGTTCTTTTTCTTTAATTATACTTAATAAAGTGTCTGAGTCATCTGAGTCATTTTCAGTGATTTGATTATTTTTTATTTTAGACATGATTAGCTTACTAGAATTCAATAAGTTCAAACATTCAAAAATTTTTAATTTCAAAAATTCAATAAAATAATTCAATAAAATAAAATTCAAAAGTTTCAAACAAAATTATCTTTAAATATATTTAACATTTTTTGAAAATACTTTACAGCCCCACGTTGGGCGCCAATATGTAACCTCCCTCTTACTCGATGAGTTACATTAGATTAAGTCTTTGTTAATTTGGTAAATTATTACTCAAATTAAAATTTATTTTATAATATCTCAGGGTTGTTTTTTATGGGTAAATCGGTGAGGCTGTAAATTACAATAATTAAAACTCTAGATTTAAAAAGCCAATTTATTACATTTTTTTACTTTATATTTATATATGAATTTCAATATTACAAAAATGAAAGTTATTTACTTGATACTGATTTCTAGAAACATGATTAACTCATTTACAAACTAAAACTTATCTTTAAGTTTTTCTTTGTCTGTTGCTCCTCGTGGTCTGCTTTCTTCTATTGGAATATAATTTGTTCACGACCGATTTAATGGCAGTTCTAACTTGGATATTGCATAACTTTTCTAAATAGTTTATTGGTATTTTATAATATGTACGGTCACAACATTTTATACTAATTATTCGGGTTTGGAGTCAAGCGGCCACCCGCGGTAACAAGGAGATGTTTTCCCTACATCGGACTGAATTGAAGTGGAAGAGTCGTTGACGAGGCTAGCGTGGCTTGCCAGTCCGTTACGGGCTGGGGCTTTGGGTTCATGGCTAACTTCCGGTCTCTACATGTGCTTTTTGCTCTGTTTGGTGCTGCCTCTAGTGGTCCTTTTGTCAACTAACAATATATTTTATTTACATTGGATTCACCGTCACATTGTGCTACACTGACTCCCCTTTAGATTGACTCGTCCCAGATACAGAACTGAACAGGTCTGTCTTATCTGTTTCCGCTGCAATGTTTGGAATTTTGTTTACTCATATGTCTCGGAAGACAGTCATGGAATAAATATGCCTACCCAATTCTCTATACTTGTTGGCTATTAATTTGTTATAATTTCCGAGTTTATTTAAATATTCTGTATTTGTTTTAATTAAATGTATCCATTTCCTCATTAAAATAATTTGTATTTTATTTAAATTTAATTAATTTAATCGTCAATTAGGTGGACCTGTTACAGACCCATTGACTTGATATATGGCAGTGCCTTACATCAATGTTATTTGTGGGTAGTCTTAGTTTTTTTCCCAAAATGGCCGGTCAGTGAGACTTGTATTTGTTATTGTATGACTCACATTGTGATAAACTATCAGCCAATAGAAAGAGGTACTAATTTAGTTGTCATATTTTGATTCAAAATAAAATACATTGTATGTACAGTTAAATGAAATGTGCATATTGGTTTAAACTGTTACTTATATAATATATGTACGTTGACACATATTTCACATTGCCTGAACATTTCCTCGTTAGCCTCTTTGCTCTTACAATTATTTACATCTGAAGTAACTGTGAGGGTTGTTATTTGTTTGTCACAGTTGGTGAAATAGTTTATTTCTGTTTCATTTTGTTTCCTATGGACAACTACAAGTTCTGCAAACATGGATTTGGCTCTGTGACGGGATATTTTAATTTAACCCTTAAGACACAAATACTTTGTACTGTAGATTTTATTGTATTTAGACATTGTTAATGGTATTTTTCTAAATGTTTTATTATTATGGTGGCAGGCTTTGAAAGCCATACGATTTGTATATAGAATAGCAAAGTAAAACTAATGCTGACTCCAAAAGTTCGATAGTAAATTTTCAAATGATAATTTCAATCAAGTTTGTATAAATCGTTGGTAACATGTTCAACATTTTGACCTACAATATTAGTATATGTTCTACTGCAAATACAAGTTACTTTTGAAATAGTTTGTCTTTCAAAATAAATATAAATATCTTAATTATTATTTAGTATCTATGTATTAAATGAAAACTAGTTGCTCAATTTATAAAAATTATCTGTGTGTAGGGTAAAAGAAGATATCCAAAAATAGAACAACTTTTAATTTAAAATGAAACCAAACTTTTATGAAATCTCTTCTCCGAAGGTATTTTAGTAAGTAACTATTAAATGTAGTATATGATAATGTGTAGCGTATCTTTTTTGTTTATTATCTTTATTTAATTTGAACTGTATATTTTAAATATAAAACTTTATTTGTTTGAAATAGGCACACATGCAGGTTGTACGTATTCAGCACCTGACTATAACATATGTGTGGAAGGTAACTAATCAATTCTGTTCAACAACTAGCATCTCCCTTAACAGGAACACAGTTGTGTTAGCATTAAGTTAACAAGGCAAATCACTCCAGCATGGACTCAGGGTGTGCATGTTCTTGAATACAAGTTGGCACCAATCACCCCCAAGACCCTCGTTATCCCCCCCCCCCGTATGTTCTTGTTATTGTTTGGGCCACAGTGAAAAGGAGCTGAACAATAATTAGTTTACTTATTCATTATTATTAAATGAAATAATCCTTTCATTTTTAAACTTTATAAATATAATTTTATTTGTTAAACTCTCAGATCGACAGAGTTGCTTTACAATTTAGCTAACCATAAGTCCTATATTTGGAAAAATTATTGAGTTCTACCAAATATAGAATTTTTTAAGAGACATTTTAATTTATATATATATATATATATATATATATATATATATATATATATATACAATAATAGCCACAAATCCTAGCCAGTAGGCTTCAGTTCATTATAATTTGAAATGTTTTTATTCATTTGTCTCTTTTTAAAGTTGGCTAGTTCTGAAACTTTAGTCTCCGAGGTACCGGTCTCCTATATGCCTCTTTTTAATTTATTTTTATAATTGTTTACCATTCCTAGGGGTAGCTTCACATGCCAACCCCGTCACTCGTTACGCTCGTGAAGGAAGCTTTGACTTAGGCCTCACCTAGAGACTCTGCCTTTTGCCCCTTTGTAGAACTCGGCCTATGGCCTCGCCAGTGTGATCTGTTAAAGGTAACTTTGTGGAACTCGGCCTACGGCCTCGCTGTGGAAAGTTCGGCCTGCGACCTCACCCAGACTCTGCTACCGTCCCATTTTTTGGTCTCGGCAGGTTACTTCATAAAGGAGATTGATCTACGGATTTTTAACCACTTTGACCATGAATTTTGATTTTAGGAGCAGGAAGCCTATAAACATAGACTTTTCTCAAATCTGATGGTATATTAGTAATCAACTGAAGAATACCTTTAGTTTGAGAATCCACTTAGGTAAATTAATTTAACATTGCCCAATTTTGGGTTTTGGAGCATATTTATATATTTGGGGGACAGAGCCCATAAACGTTGTTTCTTCCAAAAAACAATGATATAATGTGATTTGGGAGATAAATATCTATAGTTTTATACCCCATGAGGGTGGTTAATATTAATATAACAATTTTTTGTTTTCGGATTTTTTTTGCATATGCATCTTGTTAATTTCCCTTTTCGAAATCTGATGGTTTTTTTGAATTAAATAGAAAATAGCTTTAATATGATACCTCGCTTGAGTAGATAATATCAGTACTAAAAATTAAAATTTTTTTAAAATTTCAGCCCTCAATACCCCAAATTTTTAAGTTTTTAGGCTGAAATTTATATATAAGGTGCGAATTTGTTACACATCGAGAACTGTAAAGGTTTGAAACTTTTATTTGAGATTTTCTTCAAATTAGGCCAGAAGTACGGTACTCCTTTTTTGTGATTTTCCTATAGTAAATACAATGGAGCAGTTTTAAGGGTATAATGCTGCAATTTCTGAATAGTGAAGAATGTTTCAAAATCCCTTCTTATAGCACACCTACAATATAGGATCAATCATCCGTCAACATTTCAGCCTAGGAGATTTAGTGGTTTTTGAAAAACAGTGATCAGTTGTATTTGACTTATATATATATATATATATATATATACATATATATATACAGTATAGATTATTTGTTGTTATTATGTTAAAGTTAATTTTTTTTGGTACCACAGTAAGTGTATGGGCATACGGATGGGTCAATAACACCGTACGTATATGGGTCGTCAGGCCGGAGGGGGGTCAATACCAATGTACACGTATTAGCGGGTGGTTTGGTCAGTACCACAGTAAGTGTATGGGCATACGGATAGGTCAATAACACCGTATGTATATGGGTGACCGGGGTGGAGGGGGGTCAATACCAATGTACACGTATTAGCGGGTGGTTTGGACAGTACCACAGTAAGTGTATGGGTCAATAACACCGTACGTATATGTTTGGCCAGGGTGCAGGGGGGTCAATACCAATGTACATGTATTAGCGGGTGGTTTGGTCAGTACCACAGTAAGTGTATGGACGTACGGATAGGTCAATAACACCGTACGTATATGTTTGGCCGGGGTGGAGGGGGTCAATACCAATGTACATGTATTAGCGGGTAGTTTGGTCAGTACCACAGTAAGTGAATGTGCATACGGATGGGTCAATAACACCGTACGTATATGGGTCGTCAGGCCGGAAGGGGGTCAATACCAATGTACACGTATTAGCGGGTGGTTTGGTCAGTACCACAGTAAGTGTATGGGCATACGGATAGGTCAATAACACCGTACGTATATGGGTGGCCGGGGTGGAGGGGGGTCAATACCAATGTACACGTATTAGCGGGTGGTTTGGTCAGTACCACAGTAAGTGCATGGGTCAATAACACCGTACATATATGTTTGGCCGGGGTGGAGGGGGTCAATACCAATGTACATGTATTAGCGGGTAGTTTGGTCAGTACCACAGTAAGTGTATGGGCATACGGATAGGTCAATAACACCGTATGTATATGGGTGGCCGGGGTGGAGGGGGGTCAATACCAATGTACACGTATTAGCGGGTGGTTTGGTCAGTACCACAGTAAGTGTATGGGCATACGGATAGGTCAATAACACCGTATGTATATGGGTGACCGGGGTGGAGGGGGGTCAATACCAATGTACACGTATTAGCGGGTGGTTTGGACAGTACCACAGTAAGTGTATGGGTCAATAACACCGTACGTATATGTTTGGCCAGGGTGCAGGGGGGTCAATACCAATGTACATGTATTAGCGGGTGGTTTGGTCAGTACCACAGTAAGTGTATGGACGTACGGATAGGTCAATAACACCGTACGTATATGGGTGGCCGGGGCGGAGGGGGGTCAATACCAATGTACACGTATTAGCGGGTGGTTTGGTCAGTACCACAGTAAGTGTATGGGCGTACGGATGGGTCAATAACACCGTACGTATATGGGTGGCTGGGGCGGAGGGGGGTCAATAACACTGTACGTATATGGGTGGATTGAGGAGGGGGTCACTACGACCAAACTTGTATTTATCAACAAATCTGGAAGTCTGTTTAATAATTACGTACTGTTTTATGTATATATTTCTTTTTTAAACATATATGACACTTTAATGCACGTATGTATGTTGAGTGTAACAAATATTTATTTAAATTTGTATATTTAAACTTATCCAAATGAGTTTCTATGCAAATAAAAAGTGCGAGTATACATTTAGAGAAATTTAAGCATCTACCCAGAACTACAATGTAACTGAATGTAAGTAGCTCTACTAATGGTTAGTAATAAATTACATAAGAGTTGTTTCTTACATAAATCACCAGAAAAAAGGGTGGGGGAATAAGTGGAGAAACGCAAGAAGCAGATTAATACGTTTTAAACCTTTTTGGGGATATGTATATTTTTCTAATTTTACAGAACAAGTTTCAAATTTTACAAGCTTATAGTAAAACTAAAATTAACTCAGCTAAGTGAACAATAAAGATGGCCTCCGCCATTTTATCACCTTTCCATATGATTCCCTGGGTAGCAGTTTATTTGAACCTTTACATGTTTTACATGTAAAATACGTAGTATTGCTTATTGTACTAGGAGACCTCTGACATTGCTATAAACTTAGAAACAAACCTAATAATAAAAAAATTTTATTGTTGTTTGGATTTGAAGAAACATAACAGTACAATGTGTTCAAATATATTAATCACTTACTAATCTTGAACAAAGAAAGTTACATTAATTCATAAATGTCATGAACTTTTTTAGAATGTTACTATATGTTCCAATCTCATACATAAATTGAGCAAAGTAAAATATATTTGTTGTAAGTAAATTTATACATGTAATAAGTCTAAATAATACAGTAATTATTATACTATAAATGGTGTATTGCAGTGTGAGAAATAAAAGAAAATAAAAATTATTCCAATATTTATATAATTATCAATCATTAACAAGTTAAATACATTATAGTGGATTACAATATACTTTATTGTGAAATTTAGGCTCAAACACATTTTATTTAGGTGTGAAAATCGGGGCCAGCCATATTGGAAGGGGGACTGTCTCGGGGGTGATTGAACTGAATTACATGGTCACAGTAATGAGAGACCAGGCCAGCGAGACGGTTGGTTATAACCGCTCATGTCCGTTTCCCAAAGGAAATAAAAGTGCTCCACTCAGGTCAGAACGTTATAGAGGACAAACTCATAATTAAAACACTTTCATTATTCAAGATTTGTAATAGACATTTAGTTTTATATTGTTGAAAGGCCTAGTATGAACTGGTTAGTTATTACAAATTTTACATTACTTAAAGGATACTAATATATAAGTTTAATAATTTACAATAATATTTTTTGGTGCCAAACATTATTTTTATATTAGGTTACACTTAATCAAACCCCTTAGTCTCACGTTACGGGTAGTTTAGAAGTTGCATCTAATTATGACTTATTATTAGTCATAATTATAACTAATTATGATGGAGAGGACCTAAAAGATTATGTGGAATAAGGTGTTAGGGAGAACATGTTCAAGTTACTTGTACGTAAGCCTTTAGGGAGAGCACTTCATAAGTCATGTGAAATATTGTGTTAGGGAGAACATGTTTAAGTTACTTGTAAGTAAGCCTTTAGGAGAGCACTTCATAAGTCATGTGAAATATTGTGTTAGGGAGAACATGTTTAAGTTACTTGTAAGTAAGCCTTTAGGAGAGCACTTCATAAGTCATGTGAAATATTGTGTTAGGGAGAACATGTTCAAGTTACTTGTAAGTAAGCCTTTAGGAGAGCACTTCATAAGTCATGTGAAATATTGTGTTAGGGAGAACATGTTTAAGTCACTTGCTGTTCATTTGTCATTGGGCTATTAATTAATTACACTTTCTAAGGAATAGTCGGCCTTAGTTTGTAACAATGACTACATTCGCTCATCTACACTCATCACACTCATTCGAAATCCATATTCACCCATATCTCGACGATCGGCGTCTTATGAATAAATAGATAAAAAATAAATAAACGTAAGCCTTTAGGGAGAGCACTTCATAAGTCATGTGAAATATTGTGTTAGGGAGAACATGTTTAAGTCACTTGTACGTAAGCCTTTAGGGAGAGCACTTCATAAGTCATGTGAAATATTGTGTTAGGGAGAACATGTTTAAGTCACTTGTACGTAAGCCTTTATTTTATGTTTCTTAGTATTTTATGTCTCTTTATTTAGTGTACTATAATTCTATAGCAAAGTAAGTTTAAAAGATAAAAAGTCGAAGGAAGAAAATCAACAAGTTAGACAACTTAGTCAAGCCAAAACAAGACTATAAATTACAAATGACACACACCACTGTGAACTCAGCTATTTTCTGCTCTGTTTGATATCTTATAGGTCTTTTGTCTTTATTTAACAAAGTTCATCCATGTTATGTTGTTTCTAAAATAATATACATGCCTTTCAAAATATTGCTTAATTGGAGCTGGTCAGATTACATCCCAGTTATGTTGGTTTAAAAGGTGTTTATCGAACTGAATATGTTTTGTTTCAAGTTTATCTTTTAATAGGGTAACCTGATTTAATGACAGGTAATATACACAAGGACATTTGTATTTGCTATTCAGGATTGTTTTAATGGGGTTTTCCGAAAAAAAAAACATCAAGGAAAGTTAATTTAATTGATTAACAGTTTTAATTACTTTATTTTAACCAAATACTAAGTTATATTATCTATTTTCTCCATAATATTAATAATAAGTCTATTTAAATCAATGATGTGTATTAAGATATTTGTGACATAAACAAAATTCATTAATTGTTTAGGCTTGCAAAGATAACAGTAATATTAACTCTTATTGAAGAAGGTGTATTTTATGTTTATCTGCAGCATATTTAGTGTTAGCACGGTTCTAAATTACAAATAACTATATTTGAAAGTATATAATAACACTAGAAGTAACCAACAAAACTCGTTTCAACAATGAATACAGAAAACAAGCCAATGAATACAGAAGTGTAATACAGATCGCCGGACAAGTGCAGTATTGAATTGACGCTACTACTATATACCAGTCATCCGTACAGTAGCAAAGACTCATCCATCCACTCATACAAGTACAGTGGCGACGACTCATCCCTCCACTCACAAGCATATTGGCATTGTCCATCCCACACACCCATACAAGTCCTGTGGTATTGTCAACATCTATACAAGTACAGTTGCAACGACTCATCCATCCACTCATACAAGTACAGTGGCAACGACTCGTCCATCCACCCATACAAGTATAGTGGCAACATTCATCCATCCACTCATAAAAGTACAGTGGCAACTACTCATCCATCCACCCATACAAGTATAGTGGCAACTATACATCCATCCACCCATACAAGTACAGTGGCATTGTCTACTGCGAACATCCATACAAGTACAGTGGCAACAACTCATCCATCCACCCATACAAGCATATTGGCATTGTCCATCCCACACACCCATACAAGTCCTGTGGTATTGTCCACCCCTAACATCTATACAAGTACAGTTGCAACGACTCATCCATCCACTCATACAAGTACAGTGGCAACGACTCGTCCATCCAACCCATACAAGTATAGGGGCAACATTCATCCATCAACCCATAAAAGTACAGTGGCAACTACTCATCCATCCATACAAGTAAGGTGGCATTGACCACCCCACACCCCCACATATTCTAAGTACAGTTACAGTTGTATTGACCCACCCATATATTACAGTGGTAATGACCCATCCGCCCATCCATAAACGTACAGTTATATTAAAATTGAAAGAACATACATGGTGTATGTTGTTTTTAACCCTTTCGCTTCCGACGTCCGTTATGTGGTATTTTCGTAGACTTCCAAGGTCCTTTTTGGTGAAAATGCATTGTTTTAAGAAATATGCTATATATTTTTTATTTATGAATGGAATTGAATGATTTTTGTTTTGTTTTTTTTGTCATTAAATTCTCTATAAATATAATTGATAAAGTAATATTTATTAGTTAAAAAATGTTTATTTATATGTATATACATGTATAAATAATTTTTAATTTTTTTAATTTTTGTAGTTTGAACTAACCTACAGTGCACAAAACAAAATCTTAGAACATTTTCAAGATATAAATTTTAAAGATAATCTTGTTGCTAAAATGCTTACAAATTTGTATGGTCTTACCTTTAAAAATGTCTGTTGTAGAATTTTCTTTTGAACTTGTTGTTTGGAATTTTCGCCCAATTTCAACGCTAATGGGCGATCGTTCTCGTTTTCGTCTACCGTTACTTATTTACACTTCGATATAAACACTAAACAAACTATAAAGAAGCAAATACTAATTATGAAATAAATAAAACACTCTAAAAACAACTAAAAGTAATACGCAACACAGCTAACATCAAACGGACACATATGCTAAAGGTTAGCAGTAAACTACTGATTCAGAACAACAACTCAAGTTGTAAGTCACAGACGTTCAAATTCAAAGATGCGTAAAATTAAAGTTATTATTCCAAAGACGATAAAACCTAATTTCTAGTGTAACCTGTATGTTTATGCATACGTTGCTATAGTTTCATGATAATCGGACGAATTTTAGTAACTGAATAAAAATTTTCTGCGGACGTCCGATATATCGGACGTTGGAAGTTTTCGAAAAAACCATGACGTCCGATATATCGGACGTCGGAAGCGAAAGGGTTAATATGATGGACCTACCAATGTAGAATTTGAAGATAGTAAAAACTATAGAAATTTGTATTGCGTGGTTTGAAAATTGGATTTTTAAGTTATTCAGTTTTCCATCATACTATTGAAATGGGGGAAAATGTGTATATTGATTTGTTGACTACAGACGTGTAGGAACACTACAATGAATAGTTGTTAACTTTAGCTAATGGAAGCTATTGATCTTTATTTTTAAGTTTTACTCATGACAACGTGTATTTTTTTATCCCGTGTACATTGGTTTGTATAGTTTTATATGTGTTCTATCAATAAACGCTGTATCGTATTAACTCAGGCTAAAAGATAGAAATTACGTACAATAGCATTTCTGATTTGATCAGTAAATTAACAATATGAATTACTCAATTGTTATTGATGCTTCATACTCTTTAAAAATTATTTTGGATGCTATAATATCGAGTAACTAATTCTACACTCAAAATATGGACTGATTTCCACCAACCTACATTGGAATTCGATAATTTTACATTGTGTATTATTACTTTTTTTAATAAATCTTTAATAAAAGACGAGTAATATTTTAGAATAAATATCCATAAACCATTATAAAATTATTAAAAATAAAAATTAAACGAATATATTGATTGTTCAGTATTAAAAATTATTTAGTTTAAAAGAGCAGTTTCCTCATAATGTTCATGAATTGAAAACGATTGCACCCCTTGAATACATTTAATTGAATTGCATGGAATTGAATTAAAACAACTCGTATGTAAATAGAATTAATGTAAAATGATTTAAATTAAAGTATTTACAATAATATAAAATTCATAAAAATAAACAAATGTATTATTTACTCCAACAAATTCACAGAACAAAGAATCATAATTTTCTTTGTGTTTTCAAATTAAGGATACAATTTTTATTATTGACACATGATTATAGTTGGCATAGTTAGAGTTTAAATAAAATGTTGAAATGAATAAATAGATTTATAACATAAGCACAAATGTTACTCACGCTGAATTAAATGTTCTCGAATCTTGCATATTTAAATCTCAGGACTGTTCAGGACACTTGCGTGTTCAACTGGTCGGTGTCATTAGTACGTAAGACAATCAGTGGAGAGCGGGGGAGAGGAGCCCCATTACAAATAGTTGATGGTGGAAAAATAATTCCTGCTTAGGCGATTCCTGTACATTTCGTAAGTCAAAGTGCACAACATTTAAACAGTTTATTATCAAATATTCAGTTTAAAAAGGTGACAAATCTTGTGTTTTAGGAGGTAAGGTCAAGCCTAATGTGACACACCTAATGTCACTTATTTCAGATAATTTGTTTAAGCGTGTAAACAATTACATAAATGGGAAATCACCCTTATATATTTCTGACACTTGCAAGTATACTCTAATCGACAAAAATAATACATTTAAATTAATACTCCCTTTAAACGTTTAAGATGGCAAGTCGGGTTAGGAGAAGGATCATTTACTGTTCATGGGGTAGAACTACCAGGCTTATCAGTGAAGGTGGCAAGTCAGGTTAGGAGAAGGATCGTGTACTGTTCATGGGGTAGAACTACCAGGCTTATCAGTGAAGGTGGCAAGTCAGGTTAAGAGAAGGATCATGTACTGTTCATGGGGTTGAACTACCAGGCTTATCAGTGAAGGTGGAAAGTCAGGTTAGGAGAAGGATCATGTACTGTTCATGGGGTAGAACTACCAGGCTTATCAGTGAAGGTGGCAAGTCAGGTTAGGAGAAGAATCATATACTGTTCATGGGGTAGAACTACCAGGCTTATCAGTGAAGATGGCAAGTCGGGTTAGGAGAAGGATCATATACAATTCATGGGGTAGAACTACCAGGCTTATCAGTGAAGGTGGCAAGTCAGGTTAGGAGAAGGATCGTGTACTGTTCATGGGGTAGAACTACCAGGCTTATCAGTGAAGGTGGCAAGTCAGGTTAAGAGAAGGATCATGTACTGTTCATGGGGTAGAACTACCAGGCTTATCAGTGAAGGTGGCAAGTCAGGTTAGGAGAAGGATCATGTACTGTTCATGGAGTAGAACTACCAGGCTTATCAGTGAAGGTGGCAAGTCAGGTTAGGAGAAGAATCATATACTGTTCATGGGGTAGAACTACCAGGCTTATCAGTGAAGATGGCAAGTCGGGTTAGGAGAAGGATCATGTACTGTTCATGGGGTAGAACTACCAGGCTTATCAGTGAAGATGGCAAGTCGGGTTAGGAGAAGGATCGTGTACTGTTCATGGGGTAGAACTACCAGGCCTATCAGTGAAGATGGCAAGTCGGGTTAGGAGAAGGATCATGTACTGTTCATGGGGTAGAACTACCAGGCTTATCAGTGAAGATGGCAAGTCGGGTTTGGAAAAGGATCATGTACTGTTCATGGGGTAGAACTACCAGGCTTATCAGTGAAGGTGGCAAGTCAGGTTAGGAGAAGGATCATGTACTGTTCATGGGGTAGAACTACCAGGCTTATCAGTAAAGATGGCAAGTCGGGTTAGGAGAAGGATCATGTACTGTTCATGGGGTAGAACTACCAGGCTTATCAGTGAAGATGGCAAGTCGGGTTAGGAGAAGGATCATGTACTGTTCATGGGGTAGAACTACCAGGCTTATCAGTGAAGGTGGCAAGTCAGGTTAGGAGAAGGATCATATACTGTTCATGGGGTAGAACTACCAGGCTTATCAGTGAAGGTGGCAAGTCAGGTTAGGAGAAGGATCATATACTGTTCATGGGGTAGAACTACCAGGCTTATCAGTGAAGGTGGCAAGTCAGGTTAGGAGAAGGATCATATACTGTTCATGGGGTAGAACTAGCAGGCTTATCAGTGAAGGTGGCAAGTCGGGTTAGGAGAAGAATCATATACTGTTCATGGGGTAGAACTACCAGGCTTATCAGTGAAGCAAAAATCAACCAAACCAATACCTACCGATATGGTTAAGATTCTATGGAAACCGTCCAGTATCTCAATTTTCCTGGCTATTTGGCATTTTAAAATGACCCATTTAAACAACATTTTGCCTTACTTATTAGCAAAAACAACACTTATCCATCCTCATTGATACACCCACAGGTAACTTATTAAATTAGTATAGTGTGATTTATTGATTACTCAAATGCCTCTAAACAATTGACATCAGTGTACAGTTCTAGTTTAAATATACTTTACCAACCCTCCTTATGTTTCATTTTTAAACTCCAATAGTTCCTAATTATTTAAAATTTTGCCTCCATAGCTGCCAAAGTATTGCAACTATTAAATATGTCATTTAGATGTGTATGTCGTAAAATATACTGAATTATATTGACAAAATAGTAATGTTATTCGTGATTCGTTAAGCACATCATTGAGATAAAAAGTGACTGGACACTCTATCCTCGGCCCGATATCCTAAGTGATCTCTAAAGTGACTGGACAATCTATCTTTGGCCTGATATCCTAAGTGATCTCTAAAGTGACTGGACAATCTATCTTCGGCCTGATATCCTAAGTGATCTCTAAAGTGACTGGACACTTCATCCTCGGTCCGATATCCTAAGTGATCTCTAAAGTGACTGGACACTTTATCCTCAGCCCGATATCCTAAGTGATCTCTAAAGTGACTGGACACTATCCTCGGCCCGATATCCTAATTGATCTCTAAAGTGACTGGACACTATCCTCGGCCCGATATCCTAAGTGATCTCTAAAGTGAATAATCCTATGCTGGCCCAAACCATAAGTATGAAGAGTTATCATATATTATGTGTGATCGAAAAGAAGTTATTGTGGTGAGGCCACTGACTTTCAAAAGGTTAACCAACAGCCATGTAGAATCTAAACTACCAATAATGTTAGGTGATATGAACTGGTAATGGCATGGTGTTGTTTTTATAGACGTGGTTATATGGAACACAATAATGTAACCATATTAGTGTTGTGCTTCAATTACTTTTGTGTAAATTATTACTATTTTGACAAGGCCAATTACATAAATATAATGTGTAAACATTAAGAAATCCACATATTGCACAAAATAAGACAAATTTCGTATGTTGTTAATGACATGTGTTTCAAAGGGAATAACTGTTATTTCACACATTTACATGTGCCGTTCTTCTATAAAATTTTGTTTTATATGGTCTCAGATTATGAACACTTGTACCCAACAAAGTAGGTTGTACAAAATTAATTCAAAACTATAAACTGAAACCACACTTTAAGCGTTATACTGGAGTAAGCTTGGATACTTTGAGACTTGTGGTTTCGTTGGAGCCTTGGGTTTACCCTATTCAATTAAACTTCATAGCGTGTTGTGAGCAAAGAATCTTAGCAAAACAATTTTATTTAGTCTGAAGTCTCATTATTTATTTAAGGCTTAAATTTTATGAAACTTCAAAAACTGATGCATTAATTTATATCAAGTTCAATATTTAAAAATTTTTTAAACTGAAAATAAATAGAAAGTACAATTAATTGATAGTTAAATAACTTAAACAAACGATTTGAAAGTCATGGTAATAATGGAACAAAATAAAATCTATTAACCATTTGTTGTATAAATTAAAGGCAGTGTCAGTGAACCAAATATTAGATCAACAGTGGTTCATATTTTATGAAAAATTTAACAGTGTTACTCTCACTCAGTTTATAATGCAAAGTTGACGAGTTAACTACAAATACGATAAAGTTTGTTTATTTACATAAGGACAAAATACAAACAATAATTATATATGAAAGAGGTGGGAAGATGTGGCCTTAGTAAGCAATTAAAAGAAGGCTTAGGTTGGACACAATAGACAAGAAAATCAAGTACCTTAGTTTTGGAAATGGTTACTATTGGCAAATGTAAATAAAATACATAAAGATTTGTTGTGAATCAAGCCAATTTTTGTGGCGGGTTGAGTTAAACGCTTTCAGTTTTTTCGCTTATCTAGAAGTCCCCAGACAGTTCGATAATTTCTGGGCACTATTAGAAACTTTCAGATTGTGGTACGGAATATTTTAGTCTACACATTGGAAACTTATTGATTGAAGTGGTACTTTTTCAAAAACACCCTTCGGCCGGCTTGTTAGTGAGTGTCAGTATCAGTGGCAGTGTCAGTCTTCAGCCTGGAGATTAGGTGACAGTAATGTGATACGTTTTAAACCGTGATATCTCATGACCAGTGGTATATATTTAATGAACAAACTAATTTGTATTGAGTGACATTAATACCTGTAAACAATAGTGGTTTAATTTAAAATGCTGAAAAAGTGTCATATAATGTTTTATATTTTTAACATGAACATATATTTAGTGAGGGTAAATAAAAGTAACAGTAGCCACAGAATAGGATTATCTCAATATTTAGGACACTGTTAGAAGGTAACAAAATGTTAAATGTTGAGGATTAGTACGATTAGAAATATATTAATTTGTTTGCTGTTTTGTTTTGTATTGTAAATTGACCATGTTTTAACTATGATTCTTAAATTGTCTAAACAAGTTTATCCTCATTCTTAAGATATTAGTTTCAAATCCCTGAAATAGATAACAGGAAAACTTGTGGAATTTTACATGAATGTTTGAGTAAACATTATTACAAAACAAATACAACCTTCAACAACTATAGAACGTACCTGTTTGGAGTAAGTCATTGATATAAATTAAGAATAGAACCTGAGCATAAACCTACGATTTATAAAAATAAAGAATAAACCTACGACCAAGCCCTGAGGTTTACATTCTTTAATAACTGTGCAGGTACTGAGCAGATTTCTCACAAACATCATCATTTATGTATGTTAAATGAAAAACTTCCTTCTTTCTTACATTTAAATAGGAATCTATGAGTGACGTGAAGTTATAATAGCATTATGGACAACTGTATTTTTTACACACTAAAGATTGATCCTGTACCATGCTCACCCAGATCCAGAGCTCAAAAAGGGATAGTTACAGAAGGGGTATATACTACTGTAAACCCAAACTGATATTTCCATAATACAACGTAATTTTTCCTTAAATAATGTCAATATTCTACTACAAAATAAAAAAATCGCTCAATTTTAGATGACAGAAATAAGTAAAATGAGTATATAAAATTATTAATAACACTGTATACTCAATATACTGAAAATAAATAGAAAGTACAATTAATTGATAGTTAAATAACTTAAACAAACGATTTTAAACTCATGGTAATAATGGAACAAAATAAAATCTATTAACCATTTGTTGTATAAATTAAAGGCAGTGTCAGTGAACCATATATATCTATCAGTATATATATTCTTTCATGACAGTATATTGAGTTAAAATAAAACAATTAAATTTAATTAGTTTCTGTCATCATAGTTGCATACCAGCATCGTTAAAATGTTAATTTTAAGTTAGTTAATCAAATTCATTCTACATACTAAATGGAAATTTTAGAGAGATTATTTTTAAAGTTACTTCAAGAATATTTTATACACATTGTTAATAGTTTCGATTAAAATAATTGTTCAAATTAACTATCATTGATTAGCTATAATAAAATTAGAGTTAAAATAATGCTGGAAAAATATAAAGGTAACATATGCATACATTATTTAGAATCATTTTGACATATAAAGATATGTTTTACAAAATAATGAAATTATATATTTAAAAAAATCTATATGTCATTGTCAACAATGTATAAAGGTTTCTTTGAATGTAATTGTATATCATTAAAGATGTACTGTTCAAATAATTTTGACACGCTTACCTGCGCAAAAGAATATTTAATTTCACATGTTACTGCAACTTGACTATTGTTTCTGATTTTACAACACATTTTTCGTTGCATCCAACTGAAAAAATAAATAAATAAAATAAAAGAAACGGGAAGGCACAAAAATTTATCTCCGTCTTTTATCTTCCAATAACGTGTTTTAATATTTGCTTGATCATATTTGTTAAGCGATAAAAGTAATGTACTATCGGAATACTAATAAAGACCAAATGGAATATAATTGTGACTGTTAACAGTCTGCTTCGTTTTATTACTCTTCAAATTAATACGTACAATCTTTTCTTTTTTTAGAACCCCCATTTTACAAGTAATGTGTACATCTAATTAACCAGCAAACTAGTCAATCACTATGTTACAATAATTTAGTAATAAACGTCAATTGTCCAGTTAGAGAGGGGTTTAGTCAAATGTCACAAACACGTTGATGGGTGGGATACTTGTGTAAGTAAAATGAACGTAGGGTGGGTATTTCGGGCTCAACAAGATAAACGTTTAATGAGTATGATGACCATCCAGAGATGTTTGGTTGGTTTTGCAGTTCTTGTCATTGGCACTAATATTAGTAACATGTTAGGAAATAATAAATATTTTTTTATTTTTAGCCTATTAATTAATATTCAACCAATATACTAGCTACAAACTAAAATGCATACATTAGATCTATTTATAAACATAAACATTCTAATTCTAAAATATATTTAGTTTACAGGTTATACGATACGAGCCCTGTTTAAAACATAACATTACAACATGATTAGCAATATCTTAAAAGTACAATAGTGTGTTTATTGTTTAAAATTGAAAATTATATTTATATTCAAATAGTTAAATATAATGTTCTTTTGTAACAGTACAAATCAGGAATTGGGTTGACTAACAACTCTTCGGCCAGATGCTATTTTATATCGATAAAACAAATGTACAGGCTATCACTTTAATATAATAACTTAAACAAGAGCTTTCATAACAAAGAATAAAAGGATTAAAAGTGATTGATGCGCAAAATATTTTATCGATTGCACGAGGAAAAGAAAAGAGGTGTTAACGCTTTTACATTTGCATACTAGGAAAGTTATACTAATAGCATATCACAATTAAACATACCAGGAGTTATAAATTTGAAATAACATCTTGTTGTAATTCATTACTACTACTACCACTTTTAATAACATCATTAGTAAAAGTAAAGAAAGTAACAATAACACGAAAACTTATAATAACCGTAAATATCACTTCATATAAATGATAAAGTCAAACACTCATGAATCACTTGAACTACTAGACGGAAGCGACCCGCGGACCAGGGAGCCTTTACTCTTAGCGAGCCGCCGTTCTGGAAAATTAATATTGTCTTTCACCGCTCTCACGACTAAACAAACAGCCCCACAGAATGTTTCTTGACTTAAAAAAATAGTGCAGTTATTTTTCTAAATCCCCTACGCATTTGAAAGATGTATGAACATCGACAAAAAGTTTCTGGCCCATTGACTTCCAGTGTTTTGAATGGAAATATTCTGTACAACTTGTTACCTTAAACATTGAAACAAACCATTTGATTGACTATTAATAATGTATTATTTGCACTGTAAGAATAAGTGGTTTATGACGGTTAAAATGGTAGCCAAACAAAAGTAATGCGTTTACGTACAACAACTGTACCGACTTATATATATTTAGATGTCACGCTCGGAACTAAACAAACATTGAACAAACCATACTCAAAGGTCAGAATTACTGTGTGTGCGTGTATGAAAATTCCACTGGGCCTACTCTATAAAATCCTGGGTGTCTCTAGGAGTCTATAGTAGTTCTGGCTGTAACTCAGATTTGCGGCTGAATTACTTTCTGATCCATACTCTAGACAAAATATAGTGTAAACTGTTTTTATTTAAAATTCTGGCCGTTCATATCACAGTTAGGTTTGGTGTAACTGATTAGGTCAGTACAAGTTGGTAAATTACCAAGTATGTGGTGTACGTAGGGTCTAGTTCTGGTCTCATATTTACCAATGAGAATTACTTTCTGATCCCTATTTCAACTGTTTTTATTTACTATTCTGACCGTACATAGCTCAGTTACGTTACGTGAAACAGTTTTGGTCAGTGCAAGTCGGTAAATTACCAAGTATGTGGTGTCCGTAGTGTCTAGTTCTGATCGTAACTCATATTTACAACTGAATTACTTTCTGGCACCTATTCTATGACCATATATTGTGCAAACTGTTTTTATTTACTAAACTGGCCGTGGATAGCTCAGTTATGTTACATGGAACAGTTTTGGTCTGTGCAAAACGGTAAATTACCAAGTATGTGGTGTCCGTAGTGTCTAGTTCTGATCGTAACTCATATTTACATCTGAATTACTTTCTGGCACCTATTCTATGACCATATATTGTGCAAACTGTTTTTATTTACTAAACTGGCCGTGGATAGCTCAGTTATGTTACATGGAACAGTTTTGGTCTGTGCAAAACGGTAAATTACCAAGTATGTGCTGTCCGTAGTGTCTAGTTCTGATCGTAACTCATATTTACGACGGAATTACTCTCTGGCACCTATTCTATGACCATATATTGTGCAAACTGTTTTTATTTACTAAACTGGCCGTGGATAGCTCAGTTATGTTACATGGAACAGTTTTGGTCTGTGCAAAACGGTAAATTACCAAGTATGTGCTGTCCGTAGTGTCTAGTTCTGATCGTAACTCATATTTACGACGGAATTACTCTCTGGCACCTATTCTATGACCATATATTGTGCAAACTGTTTTTATTTACTAAACTGGCCGTGGATAGCTCAGTTATGTTACATGGAACAGTTTTGGTCTGTGCAAAACGGTAAATTACCAAGTATGTGCTGTCCGTAGTGTCTAGTTCTGATCGTAACTCATATTTACGACGGAATTACTTTCTGGCACCTATTCTATGACCATATATTGTGCAAACTGTTTTTACGAGGGGTATCCAAAAAGTAAGTTTCCCTGTCCTGTAAAAAGACGCGTGCGTAACACAGCGTGCAGCTGTGGGCGGGGATATTTAGCGCGGTTCGGTTGGCAACAGGTGCGCCGGTCACTGGCGCATTGTCACGCTGCTCAGTCAGGTGCTGCCCAAACATTATGGAGACTCCACTGCGTTCTGCCGCCAGTTGCGAAGTCCGTAGTGTTATTCGTTTCTTGACCGCCAAAAACGTAACTGCCGTTGAAATTCATCGTCAGTTGTGTCAAGTGTATGGTGAACATGTTATGTCCGTTCAGATGGTCCGTCGTTGGCGTGCAATGTTTTTGGAAGGAAGAGAAAATGTTCATGACGATGAGCGTAATGGCCGACCGGCCAGTTCTCGACAACCAGACGTCATTAATGCTGTACGAGCAGTTATTGACAATGATAAGCGAGTGACTCTCAATGAAATTATGGGTAAACTGCCGTCAAGTTTTGAAGTTAGCCGGTTATCTGTGCACAATATCATGACAGAAGATCTTCAGCTTGCAAAAGTGTGTGCAAGATGGGTGCCTCGCTTATTGAGCGATGCCCATAAACAACAACGAATGGCTGCTGCCCAGTCTTTCTTGCGATTGTTTGACGATGAAGATGAAAACCTTTTCAGTAGAATAGTCACTGGTGATGAAACATGGATTCACCACTCAACTCCAGAAACCAAACGCCAGAGTATGGTGTGGCAAAAAAAAGGAGAGGCAGCTCCTCAAAAAGCCAAAGTTTTTGAGTCAGCAGGAAAGGTAATGGCTACAGTTTTTTGGGACTGCCGTGGAGTGTTATTGATTGACTATCTTCCTCGTGGCGAAACCATAAATGCAGAAAGGTATTGTGAAGTTCTCACCAGACTTCGGCGGGCAATACAGAATAAACGGCGCGGACTTTTGTCGCGCACGGTTCTGCTTATTCACGATAACGCCCGACCACACGCTGCTCGTGCAACAATGGAACTTTTGAGGAAATTTAAGTGGGATGTTTTTGGTCATCCTCCATACTCACCAGATCTTGCGCCTAGCGATTTTCATCTGTTTCCGGAGCTCAAAAGACACCTTGGCGGTCGGCGATTTGCCAACAGCGATGACCTTCAAAATGAGGTGGATACTTGGCTTAAAAATTTGGCGGGTGAATTTTGTGATGCTGGAATAAAAAACTACTTCCTAGATACCAAGAGTGTTTAGAAAGGGATGGTAACTATGTAGAAAAATAAGGTATGATGTAAAAAGTTGAATAAATGTGTTTCAGTTATTTTTTGAGTCTTTTTAACTTTTTCATAATTAATGGAAACTTACTTTTTGGATACCCCTCGTATTTACTAAACTGGCCGTGGATAGCTCAGTTATGTTACATGGAACAGTTTTGGTCTGTGCAAAACGGTAATTTACCAAGTATGTGGTGTCCGTAGTGTCTAGTTCTGATCGTAACTCATATTTACATCTGAATTACTTTCTGGCACCTATTCTAATGACCATATATTGTGCAAACTGTTTTTATTTACTAAACTGGCCGTGGATAGCTCAGTTATGTTACGTGAAACAGTTTTGGTCTGTGCAAGTCGGTAAATTACCAAGTATGTGGTGTCCGTAGTGTCTAGTTCTGGTTGTAACTCATATTTACGACGGAATTACTCTCTGGCCCCTACTCTATGACCAAGTATAGTATGTAAGTAAATATACATATCTAGGTTATATAAACTAAAATTCCCACATACATTAGACTAACACTCACTCCAACTCACCCATCGTACTGTTTCCTAACTTTTCAATAAAAGTTTCCTTCCCTGTAGATAGAGCACAAACTTCGTATTGTAACGATAGTACATATAGTCTTAACAAGCACAGTTAATACAAAGAAAAGTAAACATATTTCATAATTTACTTGTTTTATTTTCTCCAATAATTACGTGTAAGATTATTTAAATTTGTAACAGGTGAAATCGTATTCATAACAAAGTAAATTTGTTGGAATTTCTTAGATATTTTTACTATAATAACCATCAAAATTATACCAAGAACCAAATGAAAAAGTTACATTAAATTTATTTGATCATTGAAAGTATACAACTATAGGTAATTTCTAGTAAGTTAATGACTGTTCAAAAAATGTTTAGTTAAGGTTCCAATTAGTAAAGGCAAAAAATCATGTCCGTAATAATTCTTCCTCTAAATATACTTGAAGTATTATCTTTGAGATATTAATGATAAATATTATATACACTACATAATTTAGTTTACGGATAAATGCAAAGAATATGTTGTTAGTAAATAAACACTAACACCGTAATTTTACTGAACATTCTCAAACTAATTGATTCGTGCTTCTTTCAAGTTTCAATAAAAATATACTTAGTTTATGAGGAGAATTCCAAAATAGTTACAAACACGTTAAATCTTTATTTGTTTAGGTGGTTCTTAATTATTTTTCATAGTTGAATAACATAGGCTACATGATGTATAGTGGGAGTTAACATTAGGTTTTCTAACTCGAATACGACAAGGCAAGTTACACACGGTTCATTTAGAGTTTTTAACGGAAGATAGATGGTAATATAAATCTAATAAAGTCGTTGTGGAAATAAAGTGCTGTAAAGTTTTAACACACTTGCACGCTAATATTTTCATAACTAACAATTTACTGTAGATAGATTGAGTAGACACTAATATTAACAGTTAATATTACAAGGATTTAAACAAATGATATAGAAAAAACTACATTCGATTGTTATCTACAAATCACTCATATTGATTGTTCAAAAATGTTTCTCTTTCCTCTTATGATTGTCCCTTTTCTTAAGCGTTAAAAACCAATCCCTTCCATCTGGAAAGGTGTTCGCCTATCTGTAGGCCGCCCACTTGTGGCAAACCGAATTGTTTCTGACATTTGCGGCATAATTTAAACTGACCCCCTAATTATTGGTTAATTTATGACTTGGTAATCAGGAGGAAGACGGTCTGACTACCACTTGTGGCCCAGACTTAATTTTTCTAAGATATCGCGTTAACTAACTATAAATTAAAACCCGTAAATGTCATATTAACATACTTATGTATCTAGTGTTGGTTGTAGTTGAAAAATCTCTTAATGAGATTAAACGTTTTCTCTGTAACGTTAAAAAACGTCTCTTTTTCTCTGTAACGTTAAAAAATGTACATTAAATACATTTTCCTTTGTAATATTTGCCAAGATTAATAATGTTTATCATACATGGCTCGAAAAATATCTAACGTCTGTTATGAGATATTGTATGTTCAAATATAAACAATCTTACCCAAGTATTCGTATTTAATGACGGGGATGACTTGCAAAATAGCCTACATTCCCACAGAAAGATTAAGAGTTGACAAGAAATAAAGCATTCAGTTAATAAATATAACTAACTTGAGACCAGTTTTAAATTTACAGAAAAGAATTGTCAGAGTAATGATGCATAGAAATAGATTTGAACATACTGAACCACTTTTTAAACAATTAAACATTCTACCAGTAAGAATGCTTTATGTTTATAAGCTTCTAAGAAATCAGTTTAATGTACAACAGAAAAATGCAGAAAATACAGTTAATACAGAATATAATCGTATGGGGCTTAGGAATCCTAGAGTAGTTACAGTACCACAGCCTAACCTGACATTGTTCCAGAAATGCTTTTCTTTCAATGCTCCTAGAATTTTTGATGTACTACCCATGGAAATAAAAAATTCTACTTCTAGGACAAAATTTAAAAAAATGGTTAAGAAATGGCTTGTGTCTTGCCACAATATTGAAAACATATTGGCTTAGTTTGCGTATAATTAATTTGTTTATTAAATCTACTTTCCTAATTCATAGTGGTAACAAATATTTCATTTACTAAATTTACTAAAATTCTAATATTGCTTGAAAAATCTAGAACAAATGTTGTATGTATTTTTTGTCTTATTAATATTGAATCTGAATTTCAGTCAGCTCGCTACCTTTAGTTTTAGTTTATTTAAGTAATAGCAACCCCAAAACAGTTTTTACTCTGGGGTGCTTATTTATTTTACCAAAAGTTGTAATTTCCATGTAGATGTTTGTTTATTTGTTGATAGATAAGAAATTGTATAAACAATCAAATTATACTTTCCAGTTGTATTTGAACAATTTGTATATGTACAAAGAAATGGTAAAATAAATTATTTTTTGATTTAATTTTTAAAAAATTTAAAATTTACAAACACCTTAATTATAGACTCCCATTAAAGCCTGACTCCCAAATATTACCTGTCTGGAGTCTAAATATCTCTGAAAAATCCATTTACATCATTGTTTTCCTGATTTTAATCCTTCTGATGCTTGACAAATATTACTCTATTCTGACTATAAGACATTAATATTAGTTATTTCATACCAACTACTAAAATAACACGGAACTTTAACCTTTAAGAAATCCAGGTCTTTTTATCAGAATCCATCCCCAACAAAAACCAACTTTTGATTACTAAAGGGGTGATAAAAATACTAACTTTTCAAAATATAAATTTTATTGTTAACAAGAAATAAGTGATCAGGCACTTAAATTGTATATAGATCAATAAAATATAAGTTTGGCTTTATAAATACAACATTAAGGCATATAACATATTTCAATTATTTATAGGAATGTATATTTTGTAAATCATGTTCCCTCCTTATGTTATAACTAACATAATAAAGTCTCAATATTTATTAAAACTAAATCGGTTTAGATGGCACAAATGGTTGACAAAATGTTAAGTCAAATATATTAAAAAATCAGAATAAATGAGAAATAATTAGCTAAATAATAAAGGAATACAATTTTGTATGAACCCATTGAAAATAGTGAAAAAGGCTGATAGTTCATTAATTTCACTTATTGAGAAACTGTTTTTGAGCGTTGTATAGGAGGTTTTCTAAACTATGTACGAAATATAAATATGTATGAAAACTTAAATAGTAATAATAAAAATAAAAAACCAAGTACAATGATAATAAAATAACAGTCCCTACATTACATATACAAACAATACCAAATAACATATAAACAATACTACATAACAATACTAAATAAACATAACATTGTTCAAAGTGAGCCTTACATTTTAATTTTGGCACACATATTTTATCCCTGTAAAAATATGACACTTTTATAAAATAAATATATGGAGTAAAACGTAGTTCCTAATAAGAGCAGTAACAAAAATGTTAAATAGTAGACTTATTATTGAGTTATTAGTCTTATTAATAATTATATAGTTGATGCTCTATAATCCCACATCACAAATACCCAACATACTCCCTAGTGCGATGCGCCGCTGACTAGTATTCAGTCATTTTATAAAAATACATTTCGTCTTGATATATTTTGTGTGTTTATTTATTACCTTTTAAATTTTTAAACAATTGCATTGTATTTGCATTTTAACAACTCAGCATTCAGTAAAGTATTTCTAATCTTGATTTAATGTACAAACAGTACATATAGCCTCTCTGTAATCTAACAGGGTGCCGGTCCTGCTATCATAGAATTGTAGAACGTCAACTGTATACTTAATTTTACTAATATCTTATAAATTATATCAAAAGTAATCGAAACAATTTTGGATAGCAACTATTTTAATATTCTTTCTAGGGATTATCCAGCACTAAAAAGTATTTGTAAAATCAATTTTCATTCAATGTAATATCTAAGGGTAAGTTTACAATCGACGCATGCTTGCATAAGTTAATTGGTGTTCTGAGCTTGGGCATGCTTGCAAGAAGGAACAAAATTATCTGATGTGATTTGAACTTCAAGAAGTCTGTTGGGGAGTGGTTACACTGCACGAGTTGGATGCTCACGTCTGTTGCTGATAGCAACACCACTTCTGATGAACAAACAATTCTTATCTAATCATGAGAGAGCCTAAACACGGCTCTATACAGTGTGGAGTCAATACAGAATCCATATGCAGACAACAGAAATGGCAACTGAATGTGGGATGTCAAGTAAATTCCGATGATAACCATGTGCAAAATAAAGAATACTATAAATGTTAAAAAATAAATATTCCATATTTAGTAGTAATGAAAGGAAAATAAAGCAGCATACCTGATAAACTTGGTAGACTGGTACACTGTAGATAGACTTAATCACATAACAAAAAATTGAATAGTGAAAAATTTCGAGGCCACTGGCCTTTTTTCTTCAGTCATTAAATAAGAATTTAGTCACTTATTTAGTGATTGAGTACCAGTCTGCCAAGTTTATCAGGTATGCTGCTTTCCTTTCCTTTCATTACTACTGAAATCCTAGGCCTAGTGCCCCAAATTTAACCTCTGTATTCCATATTTAGTAGGTTTAACCGAAAAAAACTGTGGTGACAATCTGAAACAAGCTAGAACATGAATCGTTATATTAATCTGCAGGGTCATTAACCCTAAATCGCGAATCCTGGCGCTTCGTGTGCTATTTTCAAACGTATTCGCAATCGCGGAAGTAGGCACGTCACATTCTGTTTTGTAAAACTCAATAAAACATCTTTATCATAAAGCAAGCGTGACAAACTTGGTACCAATCGACGTATAATGTGTACATTTCATATTTTTAATAATTTTTTTATACAATTTTATACAAACGTAGGAATAAAATTAAAACGTGCAACTTGAAATTCCCGCCTGTCGGGAGTGGGAAAATTGGCCGATGTTTGTCGCATAACTGTACAATAACCAATAGTCTGAATCAGTGAACAAACTGTCAGTCTGCAGTGAATTAAATACTCTAGCCAACGAAACAAATTGTTGTAGGTGCTTTGGTTGTTTTACCAAAAATGTGTTTGTATACGTTTGTTTGTGTGGTTTTTTAAAAGCCAGTATTGGCACATTACGTGCTGTTGTAAAAAGTTATAATAAATCAATTATTTATTGCGATATAAACAAATAAAAAATTGGATAGAAAGCCAGAAAGTTCTTGCGTCGGTTGGTACCATCTTTAGAAAATTTCCTTCTGTACACTGGCAATGGTCACGTGACAACGATGATGTAGAAGAGCGACCGTAGGTTTACGTTTAGCCATCTTTGTTTATACACAACGCTCTCTCAACCGCTCGTATTTACCATAATAAGTGTAGTGAATTGAAATGAAAGTGTAGTGTAGTTCATATATATGTTTTAGTAGAAGTAACAGTGCATAAAAGGAAATTAGTTTTAAGCATTGTTCAACAAGTCCTACCACTAATCAACATTACATTATATTTATATACAAGCACTAGCACTTCAAAATCATAATAATAACAATCCTACATACAAATAATGCAATATAGGGCTAAAAACAGGTTGGAGAACGAAGAGTGAGTAAGATATTTCATTTTTAGTGTATTTTAATTTTACAACTGTATATATATTTATGTAAGTACTAACCTAAACATTTATTTTTTATCCAATTTGATCAAATAAGACATGTCAAAATATGGTATTAATTAGTATTCTCGTAATAATCTAAGATCTTGAAAAAAAAAAGTATTATTTGTGTTCGCTCAAAATGACGCTTTTATTTTATTTATTGACAACAATATAACGTAGTCTGTTATTATCCTACTTCCAAACTTAATTTGTGTCACAAATATAATTATTTTGTTATATTTCTATTCAGAAATATCTGTTTTATCAGTTTTTGTTCTCAGAAAAAAATCCTTAAAAAATTTTAATATTTTTAATATGATTAAAATTTTTTAAGTCGTTTACACAATTTGCGTACACTGACTGTTGGTGTTATAAATTTTATACTTGGAATATATTTTACATTTTTTTGTAGCTACTAGATTTTACTAATAAAGTACATTGAGCAAAAAATTATAAAATGTATACATACCCCTTATTTATGTATTGTTATGTAATTTTTCACAAAATTTTTCATTTCCGTGGTAAAATTTTTATTTTCCACAACAAATTAAAAATATAAAAATCTGTATATGGGTACAATATGACTATTTTTCTAAACAACCTTTTCTTGTCTATTCAATAGTAATTTTTTAGAATTTTTACATGTGCTATTTGATTACCTACAATGATCATACTGTAACTTTGCACATTTTTTTCATTTTTGAGTTTTATGTAAACAAACAATTAAAAAAAAAACTAGTTTATATAAAATGTAACAACATATTATTACAGTGCACAAAATAATAAACAGTTTGGGTATTTTGGAATTATATACAAAATTTTATAGTGCTCCCAAGGAGGGTTATATAATTAACGTACAATATTTTACATTTTTTTTCAATCTTCAAGAAAATAATTATTTACTTTTTTTTTTTGTAAGTTTTGATGGTAGTATGTGAAAGTTCTTGAGAAGAAAAACGAAATGATAAAAAACATTTGGAGCATATTTAGTATTTTTTATGATTTTACAAAAAAGCTTGCGAAGCGCTGAAAAGAAGCACTTTGCAGTTGGGAGTGTATAATGGGTCACCTGGTATTCACCATCTAGGGTTAATGTTAACCCTTTTAGTGCTACAGCATCGCTGTCAGCGATTCCACAGTTTAGTCTTGAAGTGCGAGAATCGCTGCCAGCGACTATCCGTATTTCGTATATTATGCCGTATGAAATTAATGTTACTGGTTGCTACGATCGTAGTTGTGTTCCAAAAGCTTCAAGGTATTGCTTTTTCACTGTTTCTTTGTCTTTGGGATGGTTATAACTATCGCTTTGGAGAAGAATAATACTTGACCAGATTGTTTGTTTACGTTTTCAAGCTAGTCTGCTGCTAGTATGCTAGTGCTGTGTTAGAAGTATTGTTTTGCCGTGTAATATAATTTGTATTACTGTTTTATAATTAGTATTGTGTTCTATCAGTTTTATATTATATCTTGGTGTTTATAGTTAAGTTTTTGATATAACATTATCATGTTATATCAAACTCAAAAAAAGTATACATAAAAAGTAAACAAAAAAAAACAAACTTTTTTTGTTTTTCTTTTTCGTTTTTCAGTTATAAAAATTTTTATTTCGGCCAAACATTGGGTACATATTTATTCTCCAACTTATCCTGAACAATATAAAAAAAAAAAAATGTATAAAGATATCTGTTCAAATAAGTATGGTATCATTTTTTTTCTGAACTTCTGCATTTTCGGCTAAATGTGGCTAGCATTTTTGGGTATGTGAGTGAGTAATACGCCATAGCACCAAAAGGGTTAATAAACATTATTTTCCACAACATAAGTTACGTCGTCCTAAGATTCATTCCGACTGCTTTGAAATTTTTAGTTTTGTGTCAAATACGACCACTTCATGTATGTGCAATGTAGTTGGGCACACATGTAACACCAATTCCTTTTGCAAGCATTGTCAATGTAAGGTTTGTTGTTATTTCCACTTCAATGTTAATTTTTAATAATACAGTAAACCCCGATTAACGGAACTTAGGTTATCAGAAACTTGGATTTATGGAAATTTACTTTATCAGAAACGGCCTCAGCCCCTTATTTCCGAAAATCAGGATTTTATTTTAAGTAAAAATGCAACGCTGAGAATACAGCTACTGCATATTTGTACATTTTTCCATTGAATAGGCACACTACGTAGTTATAAAATATTTTAAAACTTGTAAAAAACATACTAATTGTATGCCAAATTACTCATGATAGGAGATAATACACATTATTAGTTAGTCTCCGATGTAAATAAAATACAATTTCCTATAAAAATCTATGTACATAAAAGACTTATAAAGTGTACACTACACCTCTTAAAACAATCCCAAGATCTCTCCTGTTTCAGTATTTAAATCGATATCGTAGATACATGGTCTGGTAGGTAGGCCGGGCATTTTTGAAATCTGGAAAATGTTTTATTAGTCATAACATTGTTTCAAAAAGTCCTTTAAAAATGTGGGAATAGACTATATGATATATGTGCCAAACAGATAATTACAATGAAAATAACTCCAACCTTGATCATGTGATTGGTATGGATTTCCACAAAGGTGTGAACTGCCCTAGAGGTACTTGACAGAAACTCATGCAAACCAACTTGTAACCCTTTCCATTCGATTATTTTTGTACCTGTTTGCCCCCTCAGCTCATAGTACCGGGTGTTTCAAAATGAATAGCGGGGTTTTAAAGTGTTATAATATTTATTACATCAAACTTACAGCCACAAGTGATATATCAAACAAAAGAGGAACTCAAACAGTTTTACATAATAGCCTACAAGTGTTCAATGTGAGCACCTTTCGTTACTCGGCACACGTCAAGACGATATGCGAGTTCTTCCCAAACTTTGGTTAGTGTCTCATTAGTAATTGCCGCAACAGCTGTTTCAATCCTGTTCCTTAATTCGGGAAGGTTGGCTGGCATTGGAGGCACATACACTCGATCCTTAATAAACCCCCAAAGATAGAAATCACACGGCGTTAGGTCGGGTGACCGTGGAGGCCATGGATAACAAGCGCCATCATTAGGCCCCTTACGGCCAATCCAGCGGTCGGGTACTGTGAGGTTAAGCCAATCGCGTACAACGTTATGCCAGTGAGGCGGCGCACCATCTTGCTGAAAGACGAAGTTCTCTGGTTCATCCTGTGTCAGTTGAGGGAACAGCCATAGCTGTAGAGTATCCAGATAAGAGGGACCAGTTACAGTTGCTTCACCAAAAAAGAAAGGACCAGAAACTTTCTGTCGGGATATGGCACAAAAAACATTCAATTTAGGGGAGTCTCGTTGCACTTGTTCCATCATGCGGGGATTTTCTGAACCCCAAATCCGAACATTATGGGTGTTTACTTGACCACTAAGGTGGAAGGTCGATTCATCACTGAATACGACAAGATCCAGAAAATTTTCATTGTCATTCAACAACATGTCGTTAGCAAAGTTGGCACGTAAAACATGGTCAGTAGGCTTCAGAGCCTGTAACAACTGCAAACGATAAGGACGTAGTTGCAAGTGTCGCCGCAAAACTCTCCAAACAGTCGTCGTCACAGGAATTGCTAATTCACGACTAGCCTTCCGAACGGATTTCATAGGGCTACGCGTGAACGAATTACGCACTTGCTCAACGCTCTCTTCACTAGTTCTTGGTCGTCCCGTACTCTTGCCTTTACAAAGGCAGCCAGTGTCTTCAAACTGATGATACCATCTACGAATATTGTTATCACCTGGAGGATCACAACCGAACTTAATCCGGAATGCACGTTGCACAGTAACAACAGATTCCGTCTTTGCAAACTGTAAAACACAAAACGCTTTCTGTTCTTTAGTCGCCATCTTTGCTACTAGCGCTTTCTATCGGATTGCTGCGGAAACATTCTGCACTGATGCCAACAAACAAAACTGTTTCAGTTTCTCTTTCATTTAATATATCCCTTGTGGCTGTAACTTTGATGTAATAAATATTATAACACACTAAAACCCCGCTATTCATTTTGAAACACCCAGTATTATGACGTATTTTTGGTAGTAAGAAGTGGTTCAGTATTTGTGAGGTTTATGCAATAATTAAAATGTTATAAAATGAATTTAAACACTTAAATGTATATTTTATGTGATAGAATGGAAAGAAAACAAAAGTTAACTAAAAAGTTTTTCGTAATATGGTATGATATCCTTCAAATATTATATATCACCATCATCACTATTTACAGATTGGCCTTCTTGTACAACACTATCACTTTCTTAGATATTTTCTATTGTTGGAAGAATTATTTCATCATTACTAACACCTTCATCTTCACTTGATTCATCATCTGATAAATCACGTTGTAATTGTTGTATTACTTCAGCATCCGTAAGATTTGACTATGAGCCGATATTTTTACACTACTGTCTCAAGTGTCAACTAACAAAACATCGAACTGAAAGTTACAATAAACAAGAAAGAATAACAATAACATCACGTGACATTCCAGTTGTAGTTCATTTAGTTTTTGCATGATAGCAGCACGAATTGGGAACAACGATAACCAAACGAAACATGCATCATTGCCGTGTCGGATGCCGTCCGACATACAAATAGAACGGCTAAATTACGATGTCGGACAGCATCAGACACATGAGTGGAAAGGGTTAAAGCATATTTTATTATTTATGAAGAGATAAAATGATTTATTATTAACTCTTGAAAAACTGCTAAGTTCATCTCTTCGTGAGTTAAAGTATCTTCATAAATTATTCAAATCTATCAATGGCTAGAAATGTCAAACATATTTTATTACTTTGATATGAGAGATTGGGCATCAGCAAACTCAAAACAGTAAAAAACAAACCAAAATAAATACAACAAGATAGCACAAATGCTCTGTGCCACTGGCACTTTCCTCACTAGAAACAGAAACAACCATAAATGTGAAATGTGTTGTTTTTCTATTATAGTTATATTCTATTTTCTAAGAATATTATTCGGTACCCAGCTTTGTGAATGACCTGGCTTGTCTTTGTTTTTAGTTCTAATAATTGCTATTATTATGAACTAAAATAATAGCAATTATTGATGGAAATACAACTATTTTATAAATGTATCATATTTTTTATTATCACTGTAAATAGGATGATTGTTAAGCAATTTTACTAACTACAATAAATTTTATTTGATTACTTGGGGAGTAAGTTCAAACTAGGGGTGTGCAAGTAGCTCAAAATTCAAGTTTTTTTAGTTTTTTGAAAATGACTCCAGATTTAAAATAACTAGAAGAAATCGAGTCAAGTTTTGACACATTAATCTTTTATCGTAAAACGGTACAATCAAGACTAAAGTCCCGTTTGTACAATAGATAATAAAGTTAAGTATTTTATATTGGCAACTGTATTTAAAATATGATCATAATATTGTATTCATAACCAGAGATGTTCTCGTGACGCGATGTATTCAGATTTGTGATTTACGCACACCAGTCTCCACAGTACGGCCATGGCGATTACGGCAAAAAATATTCTCGTTATTTATAAAGAAGGCATGTCCAAATAAGCTGTTCCAAATAGCCATCACTAGTTATTGATACAAAACATGATAACTGATCACAAAGAATCAGCTACTGAACCGTTTCAACAACCGTTTTGTTACATTTCACCATCATTTGAAACTAACACTTGAATTATTTTCAGGTCCATCCTTTAAAAGTTCATGACTAAAACTATTTTAAGACTGACAATTTCAGACAGATTTAATTAAATTGTGTTCAGTCTGTAACAGAAACTACGTATGAAACATAAAATATTGGAATTGAAAAGCTATAATAATTTGAGACAGAATGCCCAGAACAGTTTCGTTCCAGCACTGTGACTAATGAAATAAACTTTGTTCTGAGTTTTTGTTGACGTTTTACACCAGAGATGGGAAAAGTAACAGTTACTTTTCAATAACTTCCATTATGTTCTGTTAACGTGTTACAATAATCTGTTTTTTTGTAACCTGTTACTCTTGAGGTTCTAGATAGTTATTCTGTTAAGGCCTGATGTTACTGAACGGCTCGAAGCCTCGTTACGGCTGGTCTAGATAACATTCCAAGTTACCAAAGGTTAGGAAGTTGAAGTTATGTCTTATGTTACGTTACGATACTGAGTTAGCGGCTTGGCTTGACGTTACAGAGTTACTGCTCAAAGTTTGTTTCATTATCGATCTCATCACATTATATTTACTCTCCATTACCAATTTGTGTTACAGTTATATAAAGTTTGTTGTAACCTTAACATGACCGGGATTTACAAAAATAACAGGATATTTCGTGTAACCTGTTAAATCTAAAACAGGTTACATTGCTGTAACCATGTTAAATGTATCTTGTTTTGTTAAATAACGCCTATCTATTGACAACCCAACTTGACACATTGAAGTACGAATAGTACGATAAAAATGTTAACCTTGACCAGTCGGCAATTGTTATCGCTAGTTAGTATTGTATTGAGATTTCATTATTTTGTTTCTGTTAGTGGAAACAAAACATTGTAGTCAATGGTGGAATTGAGATTAGCTGAAAAGAACATATTATTGTGTAACTACTGTTTTATGGATTATTAGGTTAAACTTTAGTATATTGGAGACATACACAAAGGAATCACATAATCATACGAATTTTCAGTACCACTGGCACTTTCTTCAGGTGAGTGAAGGGAGAGACAGCTCACTCACCTGAAGAAAGTGCCAGTGGTTCTGAAAATTGGTGTGATTATGTGATTCTTTTTTGTATGTTACTACTACTCTGGTGTTAGTGAACTTGTCTTCTAAGGTAAGTTTGCTGATGTTCTATCTCTTCAATATACTAATTCCTGGCCTAGTGCCCTTTAACTTAACTTAGGTTAAACTTTCAATTAAACAAAAACATTACACATTTTGTGTACTTTTGAAATTTGTAAACATTGGTACGCAAAGTACAGTAGGAAATATAATAAAAATAAAATGGATTTTAGTGACGAGACCAATCTTTTTCCACGCCTATTGCTGTATTCTTTATATATTAAGAAAATTAATTTATGTTTGTAAGTTTGATTTGATTAAAGTTTACAGATCAACTTACGCAGTAGAGTTAGCGATAAGGCTATTATATACCGTTTTTAGTTTGTTTGTTTGGTTTGTTTAGTTTAGTTTCATGTTTGTTTAGTTTCAATATTGTAAATTTTAAATCTTAATTTATTTTAGGCCTCTTTTTTATAAGCTATAACAAATAGTTTACAGTTTATTTAACATATATGTTTATGAATATTTAATCACTGATATAATTATTTCATAGATTCTAAAACAATTTTTCAAATTTGTTAATTTGAACAAACTAACAATAAAATTTTAATTAATTTTTTTAATTTAAATAAATACATTTTTTTAATTAATAAAAAAATAATTAATTTTTTTATTAATTATTCATTTAACTCAATAGTGTTAGAATGTATTGCTTACTTCATTTCAGTGTTTTCATTTTAGAAAATTAAGGGTTAAATTATTGTCTAAAAATTCGATTCGACTCGGATCCTAAAATTGCTACTCGCACACCCCTAGTTCAAACCAAGCCTCAGCAATAGACTCGGTGAACATTTAAGACGAGTGGTATGAAACACTAAAAAGAAAGTGGTAACTAACAGACATCCACAGACAATTATGTTACTGGTCTAATATTTCTTTGGCTTATCAGGTGTACAAGCATTGTCTGCACCATGTCTGATGGTTGATTATATGTTTTGTATGTGTGTGTATATCAACCATCCTCTTTAAAATTGTGTTTAAAATATAGAATTAAGTTCAAAAGTAAGTGCGCTACAGTACTAAATTTACGCACTGAACAAATCTACCTCGATCAAGATGTTGAGTCTTAGTGATAGTGGAAATGCATTTTGATCGTGATGCTCGATATCACTAGGGTTTAAGAGTTATTATTATATGGAGTGCTACCAACATTTATCAAACTTACCTCTCCAACCATAGTGACGACAAAGCCGGCCCCAGCCGATAGGAAGACATCTGATATAGGCAGAGTGAAACCTTTAGGGACACCTTTGACACTGGGATCCCCAGAGAGTGACAGAGCTGTCTTGGACATACATATAGGAAGACCTCCAAATCCCTGAACAGAGCAACAATTAAAAAAAACCCCTAAACATGACCATTGTAATTCACACCAACGTGGCAAGTACTTGGCTATACACTAAATATGTAAAAACATTCTTACAACTTTATTATTTTATAAATAGCTATACATTGCACATTATTTATTCAGTTTTTAAACAGCTATACATTGCACATTGTTTATTCAGGAACTTATCTTCTTAATAAATATGAAACTTATTCACAGTAAAAAACGTACAAAATATTCACATTCAGATTGTTAACAAAATTTCAAGATGAAAAAGCGTATTATTGAAAAATTTACAGTAAAATGAATATTTCTATAGTAATAATTTTATTTTAAAAATAATTTATATTTTATCGGAAGTACTAATCAGCATACACATTGTGTCATGAAGTTATGGTTGTGGTAAGGTTCACGAAAAATAAGGAAACAATTATTACTTTTATTTCAAAATAGGGAAAAACTTAAAATTAAATGTATAACTAAAATAACGTTTAAAAAGAAGAGATAGTTGATGGTTCTAATATAATTTATACAAATGGTATAAAAACACGATTAAGAATATTTGAACATTTAAGTACTAAATTGTGTGCCTCATGGTTGTGAGACTAGCAATATCTATATTTATAAAAGAGGATGTTTGTATATATGTATATATATATGTTTGAAGTTTATGCGCTGCCAAACCATCCAACCGATCGCCATGAAACTTTAGGATGTTGTCCTGTATACTCCCGAGATGGTTTCTGTGAAGTTTGATGCAGATCCGTCCACAGGGTCCTGCCCCACGGGCTCCTAAAGATCCCATGTTATTCAAATGGAGAATCTGAATTGTTTACAAAAAACATATGACTGTGTGGTTTAAAGTAGTTTCACATGTCATAAGCAGATTGAAGTTCTCACAACAACAGTACTGTATATGTTTTGATTTATTGTAGTTCTACATTTCACCTTGAGAGTGTAGCACACACTACTTTTACTTGATCAGGTGATCTGTATTTGGTGTTAACCTTTTTTCCTAGGTAATTAAAACATGTGGTGAAGCGTGAAAATAAAAAATAAATAATTATTTGTTTTGCAGTTTACTTTTTATGACATGCCTCCTAAAAAGGTATTTTTTATTTATAGTTAACAGAATACTGCTTAAGAGTCCTGGTAAGGTCGTAGATCGATCTTCCTCACGAGGCGACATGCCAAGATCCAAAAATGGGACTGTAGCAGAGTGTCTTGGTGAGGCCGCAGGCCGAGCATACCTCACGAGCGTAGCGAGTGACGACGGGGTTGGCACGCGAAGCGTGCAGGGGTGCCCCCTAGTATACTATAAATAGCTGCACTGCCTAACCCATGTGCACTTACATGTTTTAAGACAATTTAATTAAATATTTCCAACATACATCTTGACAAGGATATCACAAAACTATGGTTTTAGTATATAAAGATGGAGTTAAATAATTGCCTTAAGTACATTAATCATTATAATTACAATTATACTAATTCTTTTAATTCGAAAATTATTGAAAGCGAGAAAAACATAGATACTCCACTGATATAAAAATTCAGATCAAAAATTAAATGAATTTCGTAAGTAGAATACAGTGAAATATATATGAGCAACTATACAGTGCATAATGAACACGAATGAGCACAGTTGAATGGATTGTTTAAAAGACTATCTCACCTTATTTTCAAGTTCTAGCAGCTTTTCTTCCACTTTTGGCGCCAATTTGACATCTCCTGCTCCATACATCTCTAAAGCTATCTTCTCTATCTTTTTCAATAGGGGTTGATTTACATCATACAAGAACCTGGAATTAAAAATTAAACAAAATTTGTTTACAAAAATCTTTTACTACCTTTAAAAAGCATTCAAAATAAGAATAGTAATCTACAATTTTGATATTATAATATAACCTCACAAATTGGCCCTTGGTTTTCAGGACCCCCTTTAATTCGGCTATAATTATATACATAGATGTTTATAGCGACACAGCAGTCAGTTATCCAACATTCCACTTGTGTAAAGTATAAAAGTTTCCAGGCTAGTGTGCTCCTAGAATTTATCAACTTTGATATTCGTGGCATTGTGACTGACTTATTATTTTCTTACAGATTACCTGATGCCAACATGGAGACTGCGTTGTTTGATGGAGACTGCGGTATATGGGATCTGTGATTTAATTTTCACTTAAGAGGTTGTTTGCCTATACTTCTGAGAAAGTGATCCGGTGACTGCAAACAGGCTTAACAACCTTTTTATTTTCGATAATGATATTCAAAGTTTTTTTAGGATGCTGAAACAAATATATAATTCTTGACTGTGTGCAAACCAACCAGGTAATCCAACCTCCGAGCCGGATGTCTGAAGTCTCGGGCTCCTAGCAGGACCGTTGACCATCACAGCATCATCCTATTGCTGAATGCAGCCATACGCAGACTGATCTCAGGGTTGTTTTGGACACTTTATAGTTCAACTGGCCAGTCATTAGTGGAATTCAGGGGCGAGTAGGAGCTCCATAAAAAATAAAAATCCATAGAACATGAAAAATATCTGTAGACATTATACTTACTGAAAGTTGTGTGGTGTCTGACAGGCTTCAATGACAGCATCAGCCAAATCAGCGGCTCCTTTGCCTCCTTCACCCCAGTGAGAGCACACAATCGCATGAGATGCTCCTGCGTCTAGAGCCGCCTTCTTCACCAATGCATGTTCTGCTTCTGAATCACTCCTAACATTTATCAAATAAAAAAATGAATTAGGTTGTGACAACAAAACAATACTTAAACTCAAATTAATTTTAATTGCTATTCATTTATGATTTGGGCCAGGTGCTTGGTGATTTAATTAATTAATTAAACTCATAGCACATTGTATTTATTTAGTGTATTTTAAAACAGTTTTTTATACATACAATTTTAAATTAGTTTAAATTTTCTATTAGAATAGAAAAGTGAGCATTGTTCCATTTACTACAAAAGTACAATTACTCATAATTCAGTTCAGTTATTGAAGACTTGAATTTATTCTCCTCCCCTGCTTCTAATGGAACTGAATACAATTACCAGTATTAAACTCAGTCCCCCTATAGTACAGTGGTCACTTGTAAAACTGTGAGACCTATCTGTACCTGAGGAGATGTAACAATGTCGAAACAGCTCATACTACATCTGGACCATTTGCCTTCATCCGTTTCCAGAGTGGCACATTGCATAGTACATCTGTTGTCAGATAGGCCGTAGTGTGAGCTGTTTCGACGTTGTTACGTTTCAACAGTAAAGGGAGGTCACAGTTTTACAAGAACTACAGCGGACTGAGTTTAATACTGGTAATTGTATTCAGTTCCATTAGAAGCAGGGGAGGAGAATAAACTAAACTCTTTAATATTGAAACCTGCTAATAACATCAATTGACGTTCCATCTGATGTCATTTCTACTCATAGTTGTAAATAGTAAGGCCCAATAGCAGTGTCTTGAGGAACTCCACTTTCAGCAGAAAAGCAACTCAATTGAGCACTGTCCATGTAATAAATTACATTTCACATGTTAACTGCCACGGCCTGTTAGCCTTATTTTCCCCATAAATGCCAACTGTTGTTAGCAGTTATTTTTTTAACAATTATTAATTTGTCACATTTAAAGTGTAATTGTACAACGTAATCTGTTTTGACGTTGAATAGCTTCAACCATATGTTTGCTCTGATTTTAGCCTAACTGGTAACAAAATCTCAATCATGTACTAGAGTATAAGTATATAAAATGTTATCGGATTCTGTAAAATAATAATATTACGAGGCCTCAAATTTCGTCCATCAAAGGTACCAAGCAGTAAATTAAACCGTTACACATTGCAAGTGTTGTCAACCAATTATCAGGTCATACAAGTCCGAATTAGGCCTAATCGGAACTAAAATGTCAATCGTGTATTAGACTGCAAATATATAAATATCATCGGATTTCATAAGGTAATAAAACAATTACTAGACCACAAAGTCCGTCTACTAAGAGTACCGAGCAGTGATGTAACCTTTTACATCGTATGATTTTGTAGACCAAGAGTTTAGCTATACTTTTTCCATGTAGGCCTAACTGCTACCAAAATGTTACTCGTGTATTGGACTGTAAACATAAAAAATATTATCGGATTTCGTAGGTAATAATAATATTACAAGCCCTCAAAGTCCGTCCACTGAGGGCCTGAAAGACATAAACCAATCTGCTTCACCACACGTATTTATCAACTGACAATTCAATTCAGCTAATAAACATTTGATTAAGACGTAAGTGAAAAAAGGGAACTTACCCATCATTAATTTGTAGTGCTGATCGTTAAAATAACAAAGAAAAAAAAATATCAATCATATCTAAAATAAAGAATTCTAGTGAGAGAGAATGGTAATCAGACACACCACATCATGTATCTGACATTACAGTTTACCTTTATGACTAAGTGCCCAATACATACAATTCTGGCCCTAGCCTTACAAAGGGTAGATGACACTCTTCATGAATTAATTGTTCATGTGTCCTTAAAGAGTTGTTTACGTTTCCTTTAATATTTGAGAACTTTTGGTAGATCAATTCTTCTTTAGTTGTGTGTAAGTAGTGAACAGCTCTTCTATTACAGAAACGTTGCAGCTAATTCTACCATCATTTACTACCAATTGAAATGGGTGTAAAAAGGCTTTAGTCACTTAAAAATGGTAAAATGGCAAGTTACAAAAAATTAAGAATCATACATGTACACTTACAATCATGTAAGTTATATGATAAATATTTTATAAGATTCGTTTAAAAATTTGAACAAATGTCTCGTCATTTGATGATGTAATGGGAGTCTTAATAAAAAACATAATAATAAAATAAGTATATCAACCAACCAATATATTATACTGTACTTACAAATTTACTCACTGTACTTTTTAATTCAAATATTCAGATAAATAATAACTAGAAAGTAGAACTTACACAAAACTATTGATTGCAACTATCACTGGCAGACCAAATTTCCTTCCATTTTCTATGTGCTTAGCCATGTTGGCAACTCCTTTTTCTAATAAAACAAGGTTTTCCTGAGCAAAAATAGAAAAAAATACAACTGAAACCAGTAAAAAATATAAATGCAATGAAAAGGATGGCACAATTTACTGACCATTTACATGCTGTAAACAAACTTACCTTCATAACATGCTTTGTTCTATAAACTGAATACGAATATCCAGTTACTGAATATGAATATAACTCTTATCAGTGGTGAGGCTAGTAATAGTTCACTTTGAAGATAATTAAAATTCAAATTTATCATAGTCTTACCTTAGTTAATGCAAAAGAACAAAAGTGAACACCCAAAAACTCTGCCTATTTTTTCTCTTCCCCAATTATTAAACAAATTCTTAAAAATTACATTTTCAAAATAGAGCACAGTAAAAAAAAAAACAATCAGCACGAAGTTAAGCTTTTTCACAAATAAGCACAACATAAAGAAATAAATTATAATTTTGCAACAAGCCATATGGTAGCATGTAGGTAAATGAGCGAACATCATTTAGAACCAACCTTTCCACAATTTTCAGTACTTTTTGTTATAAAAAATAAAAAAGAAATAAAATAACACTAAAAAAATAAGATATGCAGTGTCAGTGGATGCAATGAGAGACCAAAGCAGAAATATTAATGTAAACTTTCCATCAATAAATCATTTTGTATTGAACACAAATTAAAAAACAATGTAAAGGCATTTCAACAAAGCATTGAAGTAACAGTATGATTAATTTGTGAATAGCAAATAGATAGCAGAAGCCTCCACCCACTACATTATATTATTAAGTACAAGTCACACAACACAAATTTATTACAATATACAGTGGACTCCCGATTATCGGCGAGCGGATTATCGGTGTTGTGGATTAACGGGGATGGCCAAATAAAAAAATTAAATTAAAAAGCGCTTTAGAAAAATGTAAAATACTACGCAATAATAAGACGAGGCAGGCTCATCCATGCGTGCACTATCTATAGCGATTGTTTACGCGTGGACACCCTGTAGAAGTGGCTGACCTTGGCACATAACCAGGTTATTTGCGGTCAAGTTCGCTTGCTTTGTCACACACATAAACAATATTGCTCAGTTCAGTGCGCTGTTTTTATTCTATTTTCACTGTGAGTTTGTTTTCGTTCACGAGTTGACATACGTGAGTTGGTGTACAGTGTTTTGTTTAGTGCATTTTTGTGTTTACGTTACTAAATTTTGTGTTTTTCTTAGTGCATTGTGTGTTTACAACATGGATAAAAAACGGAAAAGAGTTGTGTTGTCTATTCAGACGAAACTAGAAATTATTGGGAAGTTTGAGAAAGGGCATACAATATACAACAAGTTATTGCGTGTGAATGTGAACAAAACAACTATGCAAGTGAAATAATACAGGCTGGGAGCCATCTGTTTGTTGTTAGCAGTAAAGTATAGCCTAGCTGTCAGACCCTTGTCAAACGAAGATTGTAAAACTAAATAAAAGCCCGCAACCTACCATTAGGCGTGTTGTTGTACTGTAATACAGTACGCAGTAGCTGTTTTTTGCTCTCTCCTCACATTCCATTAATACACTGGCTGACCCTTGCTCACTGAGCGTGTGTGTCTGTGTGTATTTCTAATACAGACACACTTACTCTCACAAACCCCAAGATTCCGAACAGGATCCGGTCCCAATTCATTTGTATTAGCGTAAATTTACATAGTTTTTTGTTACTGGTTATTTTTAAACCGATTAAAGGTCATTTTTGGATTAACGGGGAAATCGATTATCGGCGATCGTTCTGCCACCCATTATCGCCGATAATCGGGAGTCCACTGTAAGTACAAAATTCGCAAATATTGTATGCATAATATTTGAGCATTTTGTGCTTTTATTTCATTTCATTTATTTATTCAGCCAAAAAATTAACAAATATACGTTGCATTGGCTAAGTCTAAGAGGTACTTTAAAAGTGGAATTGTTAAATAGATTAAACTATTCCTTGTCATGCAAGACAAGCTGCTGAAATAGCACTGGCTACTTCATCAAAGACTAATTACAATATAATTTTATGTCTTTAAAACAAAACTAGGCTACTCCACCATACGCCTATTTTTTGTTCAAACTAACTTTATTCACACGAAACCTAGTTACAGCTTAAAAATACCTAGACTTAGCAAGCTAGATTTTATTCACTTCATAAGTTTGGCAATTTTTCCAGTCTGCATTGAGAATGATTTCAATTAGAAGGTATTTTTTTAAAAAAGATGTATAGTGAGCTGGAATTTGTAAATTGTTATTGTTTCAGAGCTGATAACGGGAGTTCTGTTGGATGAAAAAAGTGGAAAATTTCTTTTAACAAAACTGAAGGTTTCCAAAATGTAAATTGAAGGAAATGTTAATAATTTTGAAGATTTGAAGGTTTTTTTACAAGTGTGGTTTCGAGGAAGTGAATGGATTATTCTTACAGCCTTTTTTTAAAGTCTAAACAAATAAAGTGTCCGTTGGTTCTCATTACCCCACACTGGTACGGCGTACATTAGGAGTGGGTAAAGCAAATCATAGTATGCTGTGAGTAGGACATCGATGTTGACTGTCTTTGCAAGACTGCGCAAAATAAAAATGCAAGTGCTCACTTGGTGGCAAACCTGTTCAATATGGGTATTAAAATTAAAATTTTCATCAAGGGTTATGCCCAAGAGTTTCACTGATTTATTGTATATATTTGTACATTTGGTGCTAATACTGTAATACATTTGTGTTGTGTGACGTTCACTTGTACTTTATTTGTACCAACTTGTATTATGCTTATTAAAAAACTAATTATATTATACAAAACCATTTAGATATATATAGCCGAAAATAAGAGCTTGCTGTATAGATTTTCTGTAACATAATTTGTTACAATCCAAAAACAGTTAACTAATGTAATTGTGCACTTTCTTAAGTCTTTGAAACAATCACTTTTGTTGGTGAGGTTGTTTTGAACCATAGAAAACTCATTTTTACTGGAAAATCAGAAACCTAATTTTTTTAAAGAGAATTAAAAACAATTTTTTTAAGTTTCTTTAACTTAAAGTATTTTTTACATGTAGAATGATTATATAACTGGTTTTGAAACAACTTTATTTTATCGACAACAAAAATTTCACTTATCTAACTAAAAATATTTTATAACCCTGAGATCTATCAGACATCTGAGGAAATATATTATCGTGAATTAATTAAATGTAAACTGAGTACCCTTAAAAACATTTTATTTTTAATTATACCACAAGTTTCGACTTCATTGACATTTTCAAATGTATAAATCAAATCAGTTTACATTTTATTAATCCCTAGTAGTACGTAAGTAGCCCTAATTGTTAATATATTACTATATATATTCTCAGCAACGTTTCTTCATCTGTAGCTGAGGATATATTTACCAGATTTGACAGACAATTTTAAAATGGAAGAACATTTTCTACAAAATTACAGGCATTGACTAATACTCGTCCTTGAATAATTGCTGAACAGACAATTGGCATCTAAATTTGCCTATTGGCCATTCCTCTAGGAAAATCTACACAATTTTTAAAATTGTTAAGTCTTTATTACCATCACACATGTGATGTAGCCGATTTTTCAAGAAAGTATTTTTTTTCATACTGTCTTAATAAATAAAAATCTTAATAGAACAAAATAGTTTTTAAATTTGTATTTAGGATAAAAAAACCATATCAAAATGAAATATCGTCTGTTTAATCACGCTAAACAACAGAAGTACATTTCAAAAGAAATAATTTATTTATTTTGAAATGTTTACTCCCGTAAAGAACTCAAAGAAAAAATAGAAGTATACTTTAAAATAATATTTGTTAAAAAGTAGGTAGGTTTTTACAATTTTTTAGTAAAAGAACAAGTTCTCCACAGAATAAAAACTATCTTCCTTGATAATACATTCCTGTTCTTACCAACTGGTGATAAACACTTCCAAGATTTGAGAGTGATCTAGAGAGTGCATACATACCCTACACAAATCCGTAGAAATTTTATAGAGGAAAATAACACAGCTTGAAATACTAAAAAGAACAAACTGTTATGTGTACAGTTTTTGAAGATTCATTACAGAGAATAAAAAGAAAAATCATAGGAAGAATTTTCACTATGGGTAAATCATAAAATCATTAATTCAATATATCTCAAAATCTTTTAACGAATTCTTGCACGAAATGAGAAATGTTGTACTGATAAAAAAATGTGTAAAAATAGTAAGGTTAAGAACATTGCTCCCCTATACCTGAACTGGACCTCTATAATAGTACTGAATGAGTTTCACTTTAAAGAGAGAGATTTCTGCGCTAATACAATAATTTTCATTTAAATGAAATGAAAAATGCCTTTATTAAAGGGGCAAAGTTAGGACTGTAAAGTCATCGCTAACACTTAACCCCAATAGTGTTAGAGTTTAATAGTGAATTTAAACTAGAAGCTATTATAAATCAAACGTTTTTGAACAGATTGTAATTACCTGAGTGTAATCAGTGTGAAGAGGCTTGCCAGGAGTAACTGGAGGTCCACCGCCATGCATCTTTAGCGCCCTCACGGTGGTCACCAACACTACGGCATTTGGCACCAGGCCTGACGAACGACATTTGATGTCGAAAAACTTTTCCATTCCTGGCAACAATAATTCACAGACATCCTAGAGAATGAAGGTTAATTATTAAGCAAAGTCAAATATACTGAGTTACAGTATGATGAAATTGTTTATATACTTGCTGGCAATAAGTGTTAAAAAAATTGTAGGCTGAACTACTCAGTATTAGTAACAAAACAAAGCGCCATAAGGAGGTAGCGAGTCACTGAATAATGTGTTAAAATAGGTTTTTATGTCCAGTAACATGGCACTAATTGGCTTAGCTCTATATTAAAAATTTTCAAAAATATTTAACCAGTCTGGGACTTTTTGGATACCTGGTACTTTTAATCACCTAACATATGTTTTTAAAAGTGTCCTTTCTGTGTCCACTGATTTTTTTTATAATTAGAGTAGCAGGTCTACTTAAAGTCAATATAGGTTTAGTGATTTTATTGTATCAATTCTGATTTTAAATTATAAATTTAAACAAGATATAATGGAGTCATCATTAACCTAATGAACACAAACAGATACTGTATACAACGAACCTAGACTAAAATCACTCATTATACTTTCTTGTAAAACTGTTCAAACCTTCCCTTATACTTCACATTACTCAGCCTTTCATGGTTGAAGAGTATGACTAATTAATTAATAAGGGTCATTTAAAAGTCACGCTCATTTACTCTAGATCGCAGTTCAAGGCACATACACTGAAAACAAAATTATTGGATGTTCCTATCCTACAGAAGCCTACTTCAAATAGCATTGTTGAAAGGGTGAATCTGAAACTAAGATGTTTCTATCCTACAGAAGCCTACTTCAAATAGCATTGTTGAAAGAGTGAATCTGCAACTAAGAAAACAAGAAGTCAGCTAGTCTGCATTAAAAAGATAAGTAACGATGAGGTTTTGATGTACTTAAAATAGAGGGTTGAAGTTGAAAAACTACTGGCAAAACGTGGAGAACTTTCTTTTCTTATTGGTTGTTGTTGAATATTTTTTATTACAGAATGATGCAGTTTTAGTTTAATAATCAACAACAAGGACTGGATAAACAGTTCAATAGTATGAGTAACTCTGGAATTTACTAGTTAAACTCAATATTTGTTTAGTACATCCATTGGTGCAATTTTAACATAATTAATTTTGTATTGCGGTGATAAAATCAAAGTTTATTTTAGTGGCATAACCGTAACAACTCACCAATATCAGAGCCAAAACCGGCTTCTGTGATGACATAGCCAGTAGGGCCAGCCAATTTGAGAGCAATGGCGTCAGCTACGATAGAGGAACAGCCATGGGCTATGTTGGCAAAAGGTCCAGCATGGACCAACACTGGAGAACCTTCTAGAGTCTGCATCAAGGTTGGCAGCAGAGTGTCTTTCAGCAAAACTATCAGAGCTCCTGTCATTCCCTGAAAAATGTCATCGTTGTAAAGCACATCTTTCCAACATATGATATGATCTTTTTAGCTCATAATTGTATAACATTTTAATGATGGCAGGAATTTTTAATAAATTTAAAATAATATTGAACGACGAGTTTTACAAAGTTGAACATCTTTGGTACTAAGCTTCTTTGGTCACTCAAATAGGTTAAGTCTGAGGAAAGTTGCACAACACATTAACCATGAAAATCATTTGAGTGGGAAATCAAATTAAAAGTATTTTCTGTCGAATCTTATTTATTTACTGTCAAATTAGGGAAAAGTCAAAATTTATGGATGGGCACTGCTGGCACCCCACCCCAAAAAACTGTTTGATGCTAACTAGAACCACTTAAGGGGATATTCAATTAGAAGGTTTCTTCTCCTCAATTTGAATATACCTCCAGATTATCAAAAAGTGATATATGGTCCACAATCCTGGAAAACTCAAATCTATATCCCAAGTCACTTCATAAGACTGCAGAACAGAACTACTGGGAGGGATATTTGCAATGTCCACTCTTGAAGCCGAAAGATGAAATTTTCAAACCAAGACCCAAAAGTGGGACTACTGGCCGTGTTTACTCAGGAACTCGAAGGTTGAAAGTAAGGTTACGTGCAGATTTCTTTGGCAAGGCAATAGGCCCAGCTTCCCAATGACTATGAGATACATAAAAGGGGTTAGAGGGCTTAGCCCCAAAAAAGCAAAGCTAATTTATTTTAGGTTCAGAAAAAACTGACCATAAATAAGCTTTCCGAATCACATCTAAGAACAGAATATTTTGCCTACAATCTTCTAGGCACTTTGCCCGTAAGTTGAGTTGCAGCACAAAGCCACGAGTGCTGCCTTAGTAGGATAGGGGCTAATGTAGCCGGCTATGAACTTTAACTTCATCACATTCTTTAACCAACTTAAAGCAAAAGAAGTCCAAATTTTTTGGCCACATTTGTAAAGCATAAAAATGACTTTTGTTCAAGAGTATCCTTAGATAAAAGACGTTGCCACAACGTTGTGCCTATTTGAAGCGAATATGAATGATCATATAAGTGAGGATGATTTGGTTACTAACTGAGTTCGAATTGTGCAGAGAAAGGGCCATTTATTAATAGCGCAATAGCCAGGCCAACTAAGAAACCTACAGCTTTGTGTGGAATCTGAGTCACGTAGTATTGGTCTGACACTGATTACCAACCAACATGAACACCCAGACTTCTTTAGTTGTTTCCACACCAATAGCAACAATTGAGTGACAAAATGACTGGACATAGAACCTATTATCTACAATACACTTTGTCCCCCGAGTAGCTGGGTTAGAGCAATGCGCCACTGATGCCAACTAGTAGTTAGCCAAGCTAAAACAATTAAAATCTGAACTTAATTAAAAAGCTGTAAATGCCATTTTCATCTAAAGTAAACAAAATCATATTTGAAATGTCTTGTTAGTTAAAAGTCCTTACCAAGTCATCGGCTGTGACAGGATTGCCACTCTTGTCCATAGCTACGACCATATCGGCTAATCTTGACTTCATATCAGCCAAGTCCTTGGCGAGCGCCAGCACTGCCATGATCTCACTCGCTACAGTGATACAGAAACTAGTTTCCCTTGTCATGTTCTTTTCTGTGGGTGAAGCACCAATCACAATCTTCCGCAAGAACCTGTCATTTACATCAACCACTGAAACATAAATAAAATAATGATGTACGCAAATCACCGCATAAATCACAAAAAAGAAAACTAACACTGCAGTCCAAATGACATAACTGTTTACAAATTGTTTTATCAGAGGTAAATTGGTCAAAAATATAAATCAGTTTTTCATTCACTTTTTAGAACACTATTTTATGAACTTTAAAAAAAACTTGTAAGCCTGCAAGCTGCAGTTGTTTTGTCAAATGGAGATTGAACTTGAGCTTAAAAAAAGCTCATATCTGACATTAGATTTTCCCTCAAAAGTAAATAAGTACAATAAGAGTGCTAGAAACAACAATTACAATACAAATATTATTAGTTTACTTCATTCTTCAAGCTCGTTTCTTACTGGATATATAGTTTAATGTTATAAGATGAAACAAACATCTTTGTTTCATCTCATAACATTAAATAAGTTTACTTATTTACAAGCAATATAATAAACTGAGGGTGTCATTCGCTACGCTTGATACACCAGGCATTCAGCCTTGGCATGTGACTTTTGACTACAGATAATAGTAGATTAACTGTATAATGTAAAATCACAATATTCAATTTATTTACAGTATTCTCAATCACACTACTTGCGTTGCTACCTATTTATTAGTATAAATACCCAATGGTATTACTTAGCCTATTTCAAACGTGTTAATTTCACTTGGTTTTGTTTAACAGCTGAAAATTAAAATCTTAATGCATTAATAGGATAATGTCAAACATGTAAAATAAACACGATTATTTATTTACAAAACATATGTTATTAATTTAATAAAAACAACCCAATGTTATCCTTATGGGACAATCTTTTAGGGGCGGTTTCTACCCCTTAGGACTATTTTATCAAGATGAAAATACTTTAGATGTCCTATTTAAGACCTAATGAAACACTGTACTAAATTTCAGCTCTCTACCTACATGGGAAGTTGGAGAATTAGTGATGAGTGAACAGCCAGGGCTTTGACTTTTACAGATATAGATAATTGATATTTATTCAACAAAAACAATTCCTCACAGTAATTGTTTAGCTGTTTGTTGCCTAGCATACTGATGTAATGTAATACTGTTATTTGGGGTATCCAAGAGGGATGTTTGCCAGGATTTAGGTATTATGAAAGGGAGATAATTGAGTACTTGTCAGTATGACAATTAGAACAACACTACATTCTTCACTGAACTGCGGGCCCTTATTGTCCAAGTTATTGAAATCTTAAATGCCCCTTTCTAAGGAACAGTTGACCTTAGTAAAAATGACTAAATATGTTAATCAACACTCATCTCACCACCTGTTTTTGACAGTTGACATCTTATTAATAAAGAAATATGCCATGCCCCAACCTCATTTTCAAACCCTTGAATCGGTAAATTTGCTGTCATTACTTAAAGGGAGTGACATTTCAGATGTTATCTGTTAAAATGTTATAGTTTTAGTAATTTAATATGAATATTTGAGATGCACTTATTTACAATTCAAAATTTCATTTTGATTGATTGAAAAATAAACATTTTATGAAAAAAAAATTGGGTGTGCGTCGGACCACACGGTGGAAGTTATACTTATTTGGCCATTCTCATACACCCACTCACGCACACAAACAGACAGGATATATAAATGAAATATAAGACATTTTTCAATATTATTCAATATATTTATCTTCAATATATTATACGTGACTTCATTATTATATTATACACCTATATTATCATTATCAGTAATTTCTTCGATTAAATTTCTTCGATTAACAATCGATTAATCGATAGTTCTTAAAAATTTGTTCTTACTTTTCAGCGTGACGCGGTTTCTCAACCAACATCCCATCCCAAAGTGTCTAGGGCGCAAAGAAGTATAACTTCAAAAACACACAATACAATTTATCAAATCATGTAAACTGTACTCAAATACAGAGTAAGAATTGAAATCATTGGTAATATGGTATTGCAGGCTGATGATTTTTAAGAAAATCATCAAAATCATAGTACATATCTTCATTATCATCAGGTTGGAAGTGAGAGTATATTAGCGCCAGCTGCCTGAGTCAAGTATTACAGGTGATAAAAACAAATATGTGACAGTTAAATTTTACCGGTAGTCTCCTTTACTTTACTTTTACTCTTTATTTACCTCATATAATTTCTAAACATATTTAAATAAAATATAAAACTGACAGGTGTATTTACCTCTAGTCCATGAAATTGTGGTTGGGTCAATGTCGAGTCGTGCGAACTTCCTTTTTTCGTCGTCAGTAAGAGAGTCTGGGTCAGTTTTATTGATGCCAAGACGCTGCAATCTCCGCATTTGAATGGATGAAAAAGTTCTAGCACCTCCCTTCACCTAACAGAAAAAAAAAAGAATGGAATTAATCTGACTAAAATAAAATAAACTATTTATGGAGCTAAGATGTATTTCAAAATAAAATACATATCTTATTCAACAGTTAATCAAATTCAGTGACAAGTTTAAATTAGTTTAGGGCAAATTTAAATTAATCTACAACAGTTTTAAAAATAAAAATATTGTCATATGAGTAGTATTGTCATATGAGTAGTAACCTTTGGAACTAGTCGATCAAATAGGTCTTTGTCATTTTGGGTTGCCTCATGGAAGATCCGGGTGTCCAGCTGAGCAGCAAGCAAGTTGTTGGCCGCTGTGATGGCATGAATGTCGCCCGTCAAGTGCAAGTTGAACTCTTCCATTGGAATCACTTGGGAATAACCACCACCAGCTGCACCACCTATTAACATTGCATCCATTGAATATCACACTACTAATTTACTTCTAAAGGTTCACATACCCGACCATGTAAAAAGATTGATAGATCATGAAAAACCTACTGACAAAATTATTTAACTGTAAAAAATTATTATATGAGGTACCTTTGATTCCAAAAGTGGGTCCCATCGAAGGCTGACGTACACAAGCAAATGTATTCTTATGTCTATGAGCTGATAATGCCTGGGCCAGTCCGATAGTGGTTGTACTTTTGCCTTCACCCAAAGGAGTAGGAGTTATACTGAAAGAAAACAAGATTGGTATTAACTCCCTGGCCCCTAGTAAATATTAAATTGAAAACAGAAAATTCATTCAATATCATAAAAAGGAGGACATTGTTTTTTAGATCCCTGGTACCCAGTTGAAATTAATATAACTAAAGAATTAAAAAAAAAATAAAACTCAGGATGATCTCCAATTATAATTTAAAAAAATCAAAATTACCCCCAGTTAAATCCAACCGTATATGCACATAAATTCCACTTCCCAAAACCCTCTCACCCACCCATATACGAACGGGAGTTATGACCCACTCTCCCAATTTTGACAGTTGATTTCTTATCATAAACAAACACTGGGGGTGGCCCAATTAACACACATGCTGGTTGGGTGGACAACAACGGTTGGAATTATCGGTAGGCTGAAATCTTTAAATAAAAAGTACATTGAAATTCATTACTTCTTGATATTTTAATATTAAAATTATTTGTTATTTACTATCAATAATTCAAAATAAAATTTACAAATTTTATAATGAATTAATTAAAGATAAACTCAGTACCCTTTTAAAGTATTTTATTTAAATATAACACTAAATGTTTAGAATTTTTAGCTATCTTTCAGTGTATAAAATCAATTATTAGTTTATTGATTGATTCATAAGATAAGACAGTACACAACAGACAAATTCTTTATTTCTTCAACAAAACACAAATATTGCAATGGACAGTGTCATAATAGTTAACAATAATATTGTTCTGACAAATACACATAGCCTATCACATTTATCTAATTAGTCTAACTTAACTAGGCTAGACAAACACACAGTTAAAATACTTTATTGTATAAAACAGATTTTTCTGGAACTAATTATACAAAACGTTTGAAAACCTTTTTTCAGGCAAATTCAGCCAGGCTGTAGATAAATTATTAAATACCTTAAGGCCTAAATATTCATGGTAACTTTTTGTTTTGGTTAGACTACATTTTGGTGGTTAAAGTAAATGCCTATATCTGGTCTCATATTCATGCATCATGGCTCTTTTAGGCAACAATGTATAACTTTTTTTAACCAATACCAATGCACAAATATTATGGTGATCGTCATGACAGCTGAAATAACCTTGTTATGAGTGACTGATGTGATTGTCGTCAGTCGTCTACGCCACACTGTAGAACAAAACTGCTTTGTTTACTTATTAGCCTTGTTTGAAAAGTGAATCTCCCGTTTATGTGTATACATTATTGTCTTATATTTAGTTTAGTAGTCATGTAAATATTAGTGGTGTAAATTTATAAATAATTAGTTAGCAATTTCGTTTTCTTGCCGGTCTAAACTATATGGATATTAGTCGTTTGTGTACATATGGTTTTTATTTATAGAAAACTATAGTTTATTTCATTACTTCAGTATTCATCTCTTATTATAATAGAAGACAATAGTGAAAGTGATAGAATACAAAATTTATTGTTTCGTTCAGATGATGATTTTGATTACAATCGACCATGACAACCAACAAACATAACGAGTAACTGACCTAACTCTTGTAAACATTGAATTTGTTCCTGAACCAATTTTTATCTTGAATCTGAGATTGAACTTATTGATGATGATTATTAGTAATGAGACATTGTTTATTAGTAGATGACCTAAGAGTAAGTAGAGATTCATAAATCAATTAAATAGACCAACATGACTTAGGTTTAGGTGATGTAACCTAAACCTGATTATTTTTACTCTTTTTTTTATTTTTACTCTTTTTATACACTTATTTCTCATATGGAAATACATAAAAAACAAACCACTTAAGTTATTTATATCGATCACTAAAAATATCTTTTCTTTACCTTTACATTGATACATAATATTTGGTAAATATAAAAAATATTCATGATTTTTTTTAATTATGCATAAAACCCCCAGGTTTTCATGACAGTTCACTTATTAAGGGTATTACACTTTCAAATGTAAGTATTTTTGAAATATTTATAAACTAATCTCAAGGTAAATTACTGGCCTAAACTGAGTTAAATACCAGTACTTGATTATTTAATATACTATCAAATATTAGATCAATAAAGAATATGATAATTTATTATACTTACATTTACATTTGTAGCTTAAGTAGTTAATTGGATTGAAGCTTTAAACAAATTATCAGACAGCAATTTAAGTTTTGTTTTGGTTTTATTGTAATATACCAAATTCAAACAAAGAATTTTGTATATTACTCATTTTCAAATAAACTAATATAAAATTAATTTTTAAATCAGGTACTTAAACTCAATATTTCTTTAAATTTTTGTTTTGTTTATAATCAAAACAAAGTATATATATACAACTAGTGCACCCGTTGTGGCTTGGCTTAGAAATAATGTTAAATTTAGGAATCTATATATTGGAGAGATAGGACATCAGTAAACTTACCTTAGAAGACAAGTTTAATAACACCAAAGTAGTAGTAACATACACAAAAGAATCACATAATCACCACAATCACACTCACCTGAAGAAAGTGCCAGTGGTACTGAAAATTAGTGTGATTATGTAATTTTTTTGTGTATGTTACTACTACTCTGGTTCTTCTAAGGTAAGTTTGCTGATGTTCTATCTCTCTAATATACTAATTCCTGGCCTAGTGCCCTTTAACCTAACCTAAAATTTAGGAATCTGTCAATTCATCGACAATTTGCTATTTATTCAATTTTTGAACAAGGATTTTGTAAATAAGATAATACATTCCTTAAAATATTTTATTAAATTGATATTTTTTATGTTTCACTTTGAAATTTCGAAATATTAGAACCTCTTTGTAAATAAAATTTATAGTCTTTCCATCAGGAGCTAAAATCAACAAAATGCTGCAGACCTTACTCTAGAGCAGGAATTCTTTTAAGTCTTTTTTCCAATGTTACTTAAATGTAGATATCAGATTTATAAGTTTTATGCAAATGAATTTACTATAGTAAACTATGAAAACCAACAAAAAAGGTTCATGACGGGCCTTGCTTGCCTAGGGTTAACTCAGCAATATAAGAAGTAGCTTACCCGGCAACCACAATGTACTTGGCATTAGATCGTGATTTTAGCCTTTTGAGCACGGAAAGACTCAGCTTGGCCTTGGTAGTCCCGTAGGGAAATATTTCAGCTGGTGTCAGGCCTAACTCTCTGCCTAGCTGGTTGATATCTTTAGGTTCCTGAGCACGAGCAATCTCTATGTCACTGTAACAAAAAAATAGATTAGGATAGTAGTATGAGCAATTATTATCCTTGTAAAAAACTTTATTGGTTCGATTATCACAACAAAGTAATAGGACGTGTTCTATTTTTTTTAAATGCTCTATATCTAATAGTCAACCCGTTCAGGACTCTTAAAAAGTGCTTATATATAGTATACAGTACTTATGCCAGCGTGGTGGCTCAGTAGCTAATGCTTTGGACTGCTGAGGGCAGGTTTCAAATACCCAACTGAGCTAACAGTCCGTACTTGTTAAATAAAGTTAACACATAGGTCTAAGATAAAAGCCCTAATGTGTAATGACGTGCCAGAACAACATACGTTGCTAATCATTAAATTGTTGGTTATTCTTTATTTTGGTATTAGTCCTTAAAAAATGATTAAATATATCAGGAAGTAGAAGGATAGCAAATTATTATAATAGAGGAGTGTGATTAGTGAATGAGGACAGAAGTCTTGGTTGGAGAGTTATTATAATCCAGAGGTTTTGATTATTGCACCAAATATCAGCTATAAGTACTAAGCTGTCTAGCTTTGTGCCTTGAAATTTTAACTAGAACTGGAATTTGGTAAATAAAGTGTATGTTTGTCACATAAAATTAAGCTGGATTGTTTGACTAACTGGAACTGAGTTTTAAAATGTTATCAAAACAAACTTTAAAATTATACTTAATAAATTGTATACTTGTACAGTTTTGTTAAATTGAACTATTTTTAATACCTAAAATGTTTTTTTTAGTAAAATCAAAAACTGCTTTTTTAGTTCCTATTTTGTCCTCAATTTTATTCTTGTCGGGTAATAACCACAACACGTTCCAAGACGTCATTTTAATCCTTAAAAGATGTCCTTAAAACTATGTCACTTCAAAGCTTATTTACATGAGCCACACAATTTACATGAGCTCAATTTAGCTCATGAGTATAATTCAAGAAGTATCTGGTCTGGCCAAAATTACTTAAAATTTTAAAAGTGATCAGAGAAAGAGACTCCAGCCAATGTACAAACTTATTTGAGATGGATAAAGCTGCAGCAGTAAATGTCATACAAATTAGTATTGGAATATGAGTATTAACAATGTTTAAATGAAAGGTCAAAAAGCAAAATTATTTTAACAGATAATACAATATTAATCCTGGAGATACAATAGGAAAAGTACGGAACTAGCAAACTTACCTGAAAAGACGTCCACTAACATATATACAAGAAAAAACACTGGGCCTACGATATAAACTTGAGGTATTCCTCTGCTAGTGCTTAGCCTTTAATTGCTTGCATGGATTTTATAGACATGTATTTTATGTTCAGATACCCTAAATTTAATATTTTGTTCTCCCTTATAGCAACTTTTCATAATAGACAAAAATCTGATATGATCCAGTTCATTTTATCATTGTTTACAAATGAGTACAAATGATAAAATAAAACACGTGTGTAGGCTTTTAACATTTTGCCATAACATTTAACGTATTGAATATGACAAACAAGTATAGTTTGGGGTAGCACACAGGCTTTGACAACCTATGACCGAGTCCCTATTTAATTTACCATATTTTCCTATATCAGCTTAATATAGAATTGACACTGATCTCATCTCATCAGCTGATACTACTGTTTACTACTCAGTTAACCCTCCCTATGGCTTTAGCAGCAATTATGATAATATGCTTATTATGAGTGATATCATAAATGGTGTGATGATTATTTAAGTACCTATTACAACATTTACAACTCACACGTTCCAAAGCCAATTTTGGTCTTTTAAACATGCTGAATCATTAAATTAAAAAAAGTTTATTTTCATCCTCTTAACTAACAGAACACCTGGTTATTCACTTTATCATTTTCACGGTTTAATAAATTCTGTGTATGTCAGCCAGGTAAAGTGGCATTCTTAGTATTATGAACGCTTTTGTTTTGCTAAACTGGGTGACAATTTACGTTAAGATCAAAATAGAGATGTTATAAATGATGAAATTAATAATTAAGAAAGTGACATTGATGTGATAGATATCAACATGAGTCAATATGGCTAATCTTTTATGAGTGGAAAGCCGTATGTTTTGAACTATGGTTAATTGAAAAACCATTGTCCACAGTTTCGACTATATATGACTCATTTTTTTTAGTATAACCCTTGATTATATACACCTACAATAGATAAACCATCTAAGAGGAATATTTATGGCAGTAATTTTGTTAGTTAGTGTGGGCCGCAACCACAGCTGGTTTAAACTGCATTACATGGAACTACACTAGCGCTCCACAACAGACCACAAAAACAGCTGATATTTTGACTCAAAATTTAACATTGGATGGGAAATCTATTTGTGTATAAAATCAATGGTATAACACACTTAGTGCAGGCGACTCCCATGAGAACTCAGGTGCTGCCAACACTCACCGAAGTCACTCCACTTTTTTTAACATTTTCAAACATTTCAACTGATAATTGAATTATAACATCAAATAAAGTAGTTTTTTTTAATTTTGTTGTATTATTAGAGATGTACAAACAGTTATTTGCAACTTAGAACACACAAGTTGTGCCCGGAGTGCTGCTGGTTCCCAAGGGGGCCAAAAACAAATGATTTTATTTTTGTTATCACAATAACAAAATTCAAAACTTTTACAAGTATTTACATCAGTTTCAAGGGTTTGTATTTAATATTTTGAAAAAAATAATAAAAAAACATTTTGGGGACATTTTGCATATTTTTCTGTAGCAGTTGCATGTGTTAAAAATTGTGTCTTCACAAGTACACATGGTTAAACAACGAGCAATTTTTTTAAGTGCATTTGGTCAAAAAAAAATTATCACTGTGGGTAAGAATACATATCAGTGGGAGGCTTGAGAAAAATATAAACAACTAAACTACATTATATTTCTGACTAACATTTATTTTGTGAAAATTTGATGTTTTAAATTTTGTATTCAATTGATTGTTTACTTAAGTCTGATCACCTTTATATTTGTCATTTGTTTTTGTATTTAAGTTCTGTATTGAATACGAGAGGTCTTTAAGAAAAAAGGTTACATTTACATTTGGACTATACAAGGACTATACATTTGGATCCACAACATAAAATGGTATGTAAATTGATATTAAGTGTTTTCAAACTGTACCTGTTTCATCACTATTTTCATTTAAATTTGTACGATAAACTACATAGTAACAGTGAATAATAATTTTAGCTATCATAAACATTGTTGTTACAATTTTTATTTTCTTAGCTTTTTAGGGTAACTTTTTTAATATCATAATTTCTATACTATCAATTAGAATCCATACAAACTCAGATTCTCCTACTTCATCTATCTATATAAAAACCAAACTTCCTTATGTTTGTACACAAAACTTGAAAAGTAGAGAATGGATTAATTTGAAATTTGTACGCAACTTTGTATTTATATACGAGTGTTTTTATAGATTTAGTTTCTAAAATTGTAAATGGGAAAAGAGCATTTCATACATTCCTCAACCTAACTACATTTTATGAAAATAAGCGCTGCTGTTTATTTTTTGTGAAGACACTTTCTTATTTTTACCTTTTGTTCTTCAGCATAACAAGCTGTCACGGTTGATTTAATATTAAAGTAATACCATCCCTAGTAGTTAACATCAGACTAAGCCACAGCAAAGCGTGGCCGGGTTTAGGTAGTATGATTTAAAAGTTGTAAGGTAATGATATTAATTGTAAAGTAAAATCTTTTTATAAAATACCCAACACCATTATACCATGGTATTTCCAGCACACTGTCCTGTACGTGTATGGGCGGGTGGGTGGGCCAATACCACCACACATGTACATATAATTTTCAGTATTCCATGTGTTTATAATAATACGATCAAAGCACTACAAATGTAAAACATAACGTATCTTTCGAATATTTAGTTTGATTTTTAGAGTGATGCACTGGAAACCTGCTGAACCAACACCTTGAAAGTATTAGTAGCATCAGCTGTGATATTCCCATCATTGTTTTGTATTCCACCCATCACAATGAAAATGACTTTTATATACTTTTTAGTAGTTCAAGATTTTAGTTCTTGAAACAAAATGTAAATTTCTCACTTTACTGGTAAAAAACTTTGGAAAATCACATTTTAGGTAGCACTTTTAATAAAAATATAAAATGACAAAACTTTGAAGTGGACAATGCACAACAAATTGACGAGTTTATCTTAAATTTAAATGTTGTAACTGGTAAATGAAGGATGTCAAACCCACAATCAGCTTTCAGCTAGTTGTCTGAAACATTCACATAAAATGACAATTTAAAACTAGTGGTGCTGCTTGTAGTAGTGTACTTTTAAGTTTTGAAATTGATTTATTCAAGTCATTTTTATATCGGGTGTAAGAAATTAAAACCCTTACTTTATTTATGGATAAAACATAGATTCTGATATATGACATTTAATGTGCTTAATCTTTGGTAGTAATGTCCTTCATATAATTTTATTTTGGTTATTCGAATGGAATAACCAAAATAAAAACAACTTCTTATGATTTTAAATAAGAATACTGGATCTTCAAAGCACTTTCTAACCATAAGGGAAGCGAAAATGTGAAAAAGGTATTAGCACAAATAACACCAACGTAGTCGGTAGTACGGAACTTAACCTAAAATTCTCTTTGCATTTTTGTTAAAATACAACGTTTGGCAAAAGCAATTTGTTTCATAGTGAATTTATAAGTTTTGTAGAGTAAAAAAGCATGTACTGTATGTACAAAAAATTAATAGCTGGTCAGGAATCAAGTGTAAAAAAGAAAAATTAAAATCATTCCAAACATTTCTGTACCGTTTGCCCAAACTGTCTTTTGAAGCAATAGTGATCCATGACATCATACAAACAAAACATTCTAATTAACCTAACCAAACAAATTTTAAGAAGCCTGACTATTTTTATAGTTTCATATTTAATACAGAGTTAATTTAAGTTGGTAAATTTCATTTATATAATAGAATAATAGAATAATAGAATAATTTATTTCCTGCAAAAACATACTACATATACAGTTTCAATTTAACATATATACAGGAATTTCTAACCATCGCTGCCAGTAAAGATGGTTAGTACATAAAAAATGTCTCTTTTACATCACTTTCTAGTGAGTCAGGCTCAGTCAATGTTCATTTCATTCACACACGAGCGGCGTATCTGTGGCGATTGATATACTTAATATTTAACTGAACAAACATGACGTAATATAATTAAATCTGAACAAATCTTAGTATTAGTAATAAATAACCACAACAAACAATAACAACTATAAATAAATAACTACAATAAATAATAATAACTATAAATAAATAAATAACTACAACTACAATAAATAAATAACTACAATAAATAATAATAACTATAATAAATAACAATAACTATCATTTATCAATATAACAAAAACATACAACTGAAATAACTTTTAAAAAACTACTGTAAAATATTTGTAAGGGTTTCAATATTGTCAAAAGTGAATAACCATTGTTTAATCCTTTTTGAAAAGTATTCACTAACATTATATTTCCTAAGATCAGTTGGTAACTGATTATATACTACTGAAATATAATAATTTTTAAGCCTTTCTGCAATTTTAGAGTTCAGGAACTAGCCTTGTTTTCTTTTTCTGAGTATATTATGGTGCTACCTAATGTAAATTTATGTGGTTTGTCTGAAATATTTTTTAAAATAAAAAATGGCTATGATATATATATCATTATTTTGTTAGAGACTAAAGATATAAAGGAGTTGGTAATAATATTCATTCAATAGTCAAAACTTTTATAATTATTGTTAATAACATGAATAATACAACAGAATTATGAAAGTTATCAGCACAGTATCACCTCAATACTTGCAGCCCAACAGTTCAAAAGATTTAAAATAATAGCTAATAATAGCTGTTTTGGAACCAGGTTAAGAATCAGATTGAGCCAAAAGCTGCTGCCCATAGTTCTTTTAAGTGTCTGCTATAAGCTGCTGGAGAGGCTGGTTTACAACAGAATATCACATAATCTCAATGACAGCATCTCTCTGTTGAACAAGCTGGTTTCAGACCTGGTCGAAATTGCTGTGACCAGGTACTTCTTTGATATCTTTAATTGAGAATGGGTTTGAAAATAAAAAGAAAACATCAGTAAGCATTTGTGGATCTTTCAGCAGTCTGTGACACGGTCTGGACATAGGGCCTGTTACTTACATTTTACAACTTAATTCTGTGACTTCGATTGTTGTAATTTCTGAATTCCACCCTGAGCAACAGGCGAATTAAAGTTTGCCTTGGTTGCAAAGAAAGTTCTTTTGGGCATCTCAATTTTGGAATGCCACAGATCTGTTCTTGCTCCTTTTTATTCAATGTTAAAAGGAATTGACTATGTTGAGTCACTTTCGCTCAAGTGTGGGAAGATGCAACTAAAATATAAGTGGTGAATGGTAAACGACCAGTCATATGATTGCAGAGTCGAATTCAATCAGCTGGTCTTAATTCAATCGGAGAAGAAAGTGTTTTTGGGTTATGAAACCTGGCTTTAGATTTTTGATGGGTGATCAATATTTCAATACTCATATAAGTATTTTGTTCTGTAGATTTTATTTTATTTAGACATTGTTTACTGGTCTGTTTTTTTTTTTTTAATTTTTTTATTGGTTTGGTAGCTGACTTTGAAAGACATATACAAGATATATAATAGTTCACACAACACATAAGACTGAGTAAAACTTGAACTGACATAAAGTGATACGAAGGGACCAGGTTTTGTTTATTGTCATAGTGGTCAGGATATATCAACATTCCGCTTGTAGTAGAAATAAAAGTATGCAGATTAACATATGCTCGGGAAGAGTGGAACTAAACAATTATTTTTTTTAACCTCTCAACTGCTGTAAACGAGTTAAGTCGTGCGCCGCCGTCTGTCCCGCTGTGCTACGCACGACTGAAGTCGTTCCGCCGAACGCGCTCAGTGTGCTGTACACGTATCAAGTCGGTATTGATTATTTCTCCACTTCAACATGCCCACGACATCTATGGATACTTTGTTGAACTACTAGCAAGCTCTTTACTAAACAGAGAATAGTTTTCATTGGTTCATTATGTTGTATACAGCTGACTGTTGGCACTGGCAACTGACAGTGGCTGTTTACTGTATTGTTATGGCGTCTACATCACGCGATTTGCGTCTTGTTACGGAGTCGGAAATTGATAATTTACTGTGTTATAAGATAATATAAGCGTTATACAAATGAAAAAATAATGAAACCACTATGTATAAATGAGTATAATGTTTATCTAAGCATGGGTTACTCTATCTGTAAAAAACCCAGCACAGGGGGTTGGCATGCTACTGAAAACCCAGCAGTTGAGAGGTTAAAGCCTTGTTAAAAGTTTAAATAATATTTCTTTAGTAAATCTAAAAATTAAAATTTCACTGAAATATGTTCACCAACCTTGGCACAGGCTGTCTAAGAGGCAAAGGTAGATGGGATATGTTCCATTTGGGATTGATGATGCTGCTAGCAGACTTCTTGGCTGCTATGACAGTGTTCTGCATGAGCATAGCTACAGTCATCGGCCCCACCCCACCTGGTACAGGAGTTATGTAACTCGCCACCTTCGCTGCTTCATCATAGTCCACATCACCGACCAACCGCGAACCTGACTTCTTGGTAGCATCTGGACATGCCAAATACAATTTTAGTCAAGTTGTTACCAAGCTTATCATTACACACTTGTGTACAAGTAGTTGCACTAAGGTGTCTTTACATTCTCACATAATATATGGGATGTTTCTGAATCTCCATACAAAAATTAGATACTTTTTGTTAAAAATTTTAAAAGCTAAAATATGAAAAAGAATTAAAAGAAAGGTGTAGCTCTTGTCAACATCCCTCAGTCTATGGGTTTTATTTTAAAATGCAACTCTTAAATTGTTTTGAGTCACAACACTGAAAAACTACATGGCTGTTTGTCTTATTAGGATCTATTTATTGCTTTAATAAAACATTTCCATTGGTAGATTAAGATTTTAAAGTTGAAAAATAAAAAAAACTATATGAAATATAAAAAAGTCAGAAAAACAATCTAACGTAATGTCGTGGTAGTTTAATCTAATAAAAATGTATGCATTTTAAAATATGAGAAACATAACATTTCTTTAAACACTTTCTGAATTTGTGTAGTGGAAGCAACGGAATAATCGCTCATACTCACATTTGATGCCCGTTTTTAATGTCATAATCAGCCACTGTATATTGGCCCACAAATTGTGCAATCTGGTTGGTTAATTGTTATATTTACGTCCAAACATAAATTCTGTTGTCCAAGAAGACTGTGTTTCTTGTTGTCATATAAGGGAAAGTTTCAACAAAACCATGGATGTTTCATGGTTTGAGTGTGTGCTCCGATATCAGAGTCAATGCTTATAAAACCCCGTGTTGATCCTTAACTAAACACAAAAGATGCGTAAGCGATTCTTAGATTTTCACATGTTATTTTCAACTGCAATCTTCAATATTTAAATATTATTTTTTTTAAGCTGTGTTTTGCATGAGTAACTTAAAAAAAAACAAGATCATTGATCAGGGTGTCCACATTAATTTTGTCACAGTTTCCTTGACTTTCCCTGACCTTCACTGACCAATTCGGATAATTTTCCCTGACTCTCGCAATTAAAATAAAATGCATAATAGTCTAAATGTATTTTATTTTAAGTATTAAATAAAAGTGATTATTCTGAAGATATTAATCTTGCTATTAAAAAGTGTAAATAAACATTATAAAAGAAAGAAACAAGAAAACCCAGCCTGCTCCATACTCATAGCTGGCCTAGTTCTTTCTCCCTTTCTTTTTTTCCTCCTTTTTACACTAACATTTTATTGAAAATACAAATACACTTCTACAAAACTACATTGCTAATATTTTCATTATAAACACTTACAAAAAGGAAACCTATAAGTAAATATATAATAAAGAGTCTCACAACATTAATCATACAAAAGAAGAAAAATTACATTAAATCCTTATTTCAATATTGGATGATATTATCAAAACATATAGGCCTTGATTGTACGCTTACAATAGATATTCCACCTAACAGGAATATTTGTGCCTGTAATTTTGTTAGTTGGTGAGGCCCACAACCACAGCTGGTTTAAACTGCATTACATTTACATGGGACTACACTAGCACAATGGACCACAAAAACAGCTGATGTTTTGAGATTCAAAATTTAACGTTGGATAGTAAATCTTGAATCTCATAAAACAAGCTCCTCAAATCTATCACTGGGGCAGATTTCCCTGACTTTCCAGAATTTGTGTTCATTCCCCTGACTCTACCTGACCAAATTTGTTTTCCCTGACTTTCCAGAACCACCCTGTTGATTGAAATTTTTAATGGTGGGAGGAAATAGCTAGCATTAAATATTATTTATTATAGTCTTGTAACCGTAACGTTCAAGATCAAGATACAAATACACTATCTACCAGATATTAGATTATAACTAAGTAAACCTACAAATAAGATATATTACTTGAAATGCTCAATTGGTATTCTTACATTCTGACATAGGTGACACAGAACAATCATGGCTTTGCATTTTATAAAAAGGATACTGTGTAAAAGGTTTCAAGATCACATCATTCCACTCTGGGACTTCGTTGGATTTGGATTTACCTGCTGAGGATGTCGGAGATCATCATTGGACTTTGGACCCAGCTATTCCAGAGACTCGGCGCCGCCAGTTCCACTGCGACTGCCTACCTGCTGGCTTGCCAGTCAGCCAGCCCATCTGCCTGCCAGTCTGTGACCTTCAAGTCTACTGCTTGTGGTGTAGTGCCACAGGTGTTTCTCCCTGTAGTGGGGAGCAGGTAAGTTTGGTGATTCCGCGAGAATAATTCATCGCACTCTTCGGCCCACTTCACCTGGGCAGCGGATAGCCGATGAGGACCAGCTAGCCGCACGGTCTCTTCCCCGATAAGCCTTGGTGCAATAGGCGTCGGCTTAGAGAGAATCCTTTTCCATCCTGATTAGTGGCCTTGCTGTGTCTGTTCGTTGTCACATACGACTTGCTATTTTTCTTTTATTCACATACGACTCTCAGTAAGGCCGCTTCATACCATCCTTGTTAGGTCACCATCCCTGTTAGGTTACCATCCTCTGCCCTGCCTGTTCCTTGCACACCCTATCTGGCCCCGTACCTTGGGATGGGGAAGAAGCCGGGCCCTTCGGGTACCAAACCTCCCCCCTTCGGCCTACCGGCCCCTAAACCCACCAAACCTACCATCTCCCTTGCACTAACACGGTAGAAATCAGGCACCTTGCCACCCAGCAACTTCCTCCACGGCCACCCCAACATCCCCGCTCGCTCCGAAACCCATACCAAAATCACCTAATCTTCGCCTTGAACTGGCAAAATACTCTTCTAAACCCTAAACCCCAACCCATGCCCGATTGGCAACTTCTGTCCCCTGCCTCCTCAACTATCTCTTAATCTCAAAATCTCAACTAGCTCTACCCTGCCCTCTTCACCTTGCCCCCAATCACTGAACCTGGTCATTGGACCCTCCTCCATCTGGTCACCGGTCCCGGTGGCTTCAACCTCCCAACCTGATGCCCCGCAAACCCTCCCAGAGGACTCACCCTGTCCTACCTTCCCCCGCACTCCGTCCAACCGAGTGACAATTCGTGGCCACACGATTGGCAGGTACAATCCCTTCCACCTTCAGAAGATTTTGGCGTCGCAAAACCTTCGTATCCCTCCGCCCCAAAATTTCTACTCCACCCTCCTCGTCTTCTCAAACCTTGGCGATGCGTCTCTAAGGTGCCCACCACCACCTTCGGCACGAACTCGTCCTACAAGTTCACGCCATGTCCCCGCCAGCCCAAGCCCCACCACCCCAGCAGCTCCTTATAGTCCTGCCCTCCTCAACATTGTTGTCCGTGGCGTGCATATTGCGGTAGGGGACGACAAGTTCCTTTCCGTCCTACCAAAATCCACTTCCTGCCCGTGCTCTGGCTTCACCCACGCCCGACGCATGGTTCGGCCAGGGTGGCTCAGGGTGGGCTCGTAAGGATATTCTCGTCCTGCGAGGCTCGTGTGGCGACCACCTTGGAGCAAGGCCTGTGTGTTCTGGGAAGGATGTACAGGGTTGAACCCTCCCGAAACCAGCTTGTCCGCCCCTGCCCCAAGTGCCATCTCTACGGTCATGGACCGGGAGCTTGCATCCTGCCTTTTCCCCTCTGCCGCGTTTGCGGCGCTACCCAGGAAGGCGTGGGACCGTGCTCGCACGAGGAACACGATCTTTCAAAACCCTATTGCATCACGTGTAATCACTTCGGCCATTACACGAGGAAACGCCTTTGTCCTCGCTACCCCAAAGACACTGCTCCTGCCCCGGCCTCCATCAAATTTGTCTCAGCACTCCTGCCTACAGCCAACCCCTGGAAGCTCCGCTTGGCAAACTTCCATCCCGTCCGACTTCTGTGATCCCTCACCAACCGCCGCAGATCCAGATCCTCAGGCTCCTACCCAACCAACTGACTCCACTTCACAACCTGCACCTCCACCACCCTTAGCCGCAGTCACCACCGACGCCCTTTACCCGTTCCTCGAGAGCTCCTCACTGTGATCAGTGAGGACATTCAATTCCCTCACCACCATCGTCCTCTCCACTGTGTCTCCCAAAGACCGACCCAGGGTGAAGGACTCCATTAACTGGGTATACAAGACCGCATTCGACATTCTTCCACTCGGTTGGCCCCAACCTTACCCTCCTTCACTCTGCTACCACCCGTCATGGATCCACATCATGCTAAGCCCTGTTCAGCCCTAAGGGTCTGCCACATAAATCTCCGCTCCTTCTTCTGTAGACGCACTGCCCTCAGTGACGTCATAACAGACTACTAGCCCGACAATTTTACCTTCAATGAGACGTACCTCGCCCCCAATCCGCAGCATAACTCCCCGGGTACTCCTTCATCAGGAGAGACCATGTTCGACGGAGTGGCGAATTGGCCATTTCCTTTCGAAACTGTCTGGATGTTGCCCAGTTACCACTCTGTAACGACCCTAGGTTTGCCCTCTTGGTTAGGGTAAATCTCCCCAACCAGCCCACCATCCACCTTGTGACCCTCCATACCTCCCCTTTCCTACCGGAACACGCTGACATCCTGGCGCAGCTCAGACAGTCCCACGATGGCCTCATTGTTTCGGCAGACCTGAACTGCCACCACACGACCTTAGGCAACAGACATACTACACGAGAGGGCAGAATCCTAGTCGCGCTCATCAACGCCACAGGCCTCTGTCACCTTCCAACTCCCCCTACACACGCTTTCCTGTCCATGAGGCGGATCTCCCCTCATTCCCTAACAAACTCCTGATGACAAACGTCCATCGCCCCTAAGGTAATGAATGTCTTCAGAGGCTATTGCATTGGATCAGACCATGTCCTTTCTCGATCTCTAGATCAAACACATCCCTTATGCCCAGGAAATTCACCCTCCCTTGAAGGCCAGCACAGACTACAAGAATGCAGACTGGGCAGCATTCACCCAATCTATACATACTGACTTACGAAACCTGGCCATCACACACCCCCCCCCCCAATCCCCTGACCAGATTGACGCCCTAGCTGACTATCATCAGGGCCAAAGGGATTTCTATTCCCACCAAGGCACGCACACCCCATACCGCTTTCCACCTGACATCATCTCACTCATCAAACAAAAGAGGTGGATCAGGCATCAACTTCTCAGAGATCCCGGATCTGCATACTTGTATGGGACTTACACACGCTCGTCCAGAGGGTCAATACATCGGTCGCGGCCTTCAAGAGGGACAGACTCCGTAAGATTTGTGACAAGACGGATCAGGACTTTCTCTCCACCCCACAGAACTTCTGGCAACTGGTCAAGTCTCACAACACCCCCTTCAACCCTCCAGTCCCACTGACAGCAATGGCGTCCCCTTGGCAGGCCCCGAAGAAAGAGCTGAGGTTTTCCGAGCTTCAACCGAACCAAGCCCGGAACCTCGACCTCTTTACTCCCTTCCAGGTACCTCCTGTAGGCCTTCCTGACCACCCACTAACCGCTACCATCACCTACCTAGATGTTGCCGCCAGGCTTAGGACCCTGAAGAACACTGCCCCCAGTCCTGACAGCATCTCCAACTTCCTGGATAAAAAGGCCCCGGTTTCGCTGATTAGGGCTCTATCAATCCTCTTCTCATCCATCCTCCTCCTAGGCTACCACCCAAAATCCTGGAAGCTAGCCCATGTTATACTACCGAAACCCCAGAAAAACTCCAGAAACCCAGACAACTACTGTCCCATCAGCCTCACAGCGTCCCTCTCGAAGCTCTTCGAGAAGATCCTGATCGTCCACCTCCATACTCATCTCAACGATCTCAACCTACTCCCAAAATCCCAGGCTGGCTTCCGTCCTGGCATCAACATGTAAGACCAAATACTCAAGGTAGTGTCCTGCATTAAGCGAAACTTTTACCAAAGTACAGTCCTACCATCATGGCCCTTATGGATGTCCACAAAGCATTCGACACCGTCTGGCACAACAGCATCAGAGCCAAACTCCTCCAACTCCAACTGCTCCCTTCCATCATCAAGTGGATATCCAACTTCCTCGATGGTAGGCCAGCCCAGGTCAGAGTAAAGGACGCCCTTTCTCGACCTTTCCAGCTGTTAGCAGGGGTCCACCAGGGATCAGCTATCAGCCCACTCCTCTACATATTATATGTGCGAGTGGGGTTCCCTTCACCAACTCTCAGGAACCCCACCGACACCACCACTAGTCCCGCACAGTTCGCAGACGACGCAGCCTTCTGGTGCATCTCCCGAAGCCCCAAAGCACTCCGTAGACAACTGACCAAAATCCTTAACAATTACCTGACCTACTGTGTTGTAATGGTGCATCAGGATCAATACTTCTAAAACCCAGCTCTACTTTTTTAACTACAACGGTAGAAAATTCCGAGATAACCAGGAAACCACAATCACCCTCCAAGGTAACAGACTTCCACTGACCAAAACCTGCAAGTACCTGGGAGTCACCCTCGATTCCAAGCTATCCTTCATATCCCACTTCTGACGATCCAAGAAGACTGCCACAGCCCTTTTCAAAGAGCTCCGCTTCCTCAACAACTGACACCAGAGTGCTCTGCCAGGACCCTTACCTTTCTCTACACCGCCGTCATCCGCCCCGTACTTACATTTGCCCATCCAGTGCTCACCACCATCCCTCACAATCACCTCTCCAACTTCGAGCGAAGCGCCATACGCTTAGCTTACCACCTGGACCCCGATCATAGCTCCCGTGACCTCTTCACCCTGCTCCATATCCCCACCTTGCGTAAGTTCCTCAACCAACTGAACCAGAACTATCTCGCCAAAGCCACTGACTGGCAGAGTACTTTACAGAACCCTACACCACCAGCCAAAACTTCACTATCCATTACCTGATCCACGGCCGTTTCTAACCCATTACCCACCTCCCACCCAGCAACCGTTAGCAACCCACTATTGACGTCACACTAACATAATCCCCTCTCACCCACTCCTCAAAGCTTAGTCACCTCTCATTTCCGATTCACCCTCAGTCAGCTCTCTAAAAATTTTGATTTTCCATGTTTCTTCCTTCGTTTGTATGTTTCAGAGGCCATGTTGCCTTGGGGCCTTCTTTCCAGAGACCCGAGCTGCCTGCTTGCTTAGTGCAGTCATCATGACGATTGCGGCCCAATTACCCTTCAACTACCTATCCTAGACTGAAGAGGCCCTAGTGCCTACAACAGCTGTAGCTCCCTGCTACACCTTCACGATCCATCCATAAAAATCTCAAATTCATTATTTTCCTTGCTCAAGAAATAAAAAATAAATGTAAGAGTAAAAAAATGTTATAAGAAACTTAAAGATGTTGTAAAACTGGTACTTTATTCTTTTAATGAATATTTTGATACAACCTTCTGTAGATAATAAGTTTTTGCAGTTCTTGTAAACTATGTTGTTGTCTACTGACTCTATTCTTGTAAATGTATACTTATGAATAAAAGAGATTTTGATTAATTGGTTGGCACAATGCTACACTAGTAGGTAAGTGTGCATATTTTTAAAAGTGGCGTGGAGAAATTTTCATCATTGGAATCTAATTAAAAATGATGAAAATCGATTCTTGAATAAAAATATGAGGAGTAAAATGTTTACAACAATTTTCATAAATAGCTATTCAGTGTAATGGTTACTGTTTTCCTGGGCGTGAAAGGATATTTTTTTTAATTCCTTAAATAGGGTATGTATTTAATTTCAAGCACATAACTTGATACAAACTGAACCAAAATAAAAATGCATCTGTAGGAACTGAACTGAAAGGAGATAGGAGTGCAGACTCCAATCATTCCTTACCATGTTCATTAGCAAGCAATACAACGGATTCAGAAAACAAAAACTGTAGAGTAATTAATAACTTATCTGTGTCAATGTGTTGTGTTTTCATAATTTTATTTTCTTATGATGTCATTAGGAAATAACTAGATACTCATTAATCCAGATCTGCGATTTGCAAGGCATTTGCATTTGCATTGCAAATCTTATGTTAATTAAAGCTTCAGTTGTACTTATGTATCATTTATAATCACTGCCATTAGTACTGTTACATCATCTGCAAAGACTAGATTAGTTTTCATTCCAAGCTTTATTCCAGGATTTAAAACCATTTCTTAGAAATCTGATGTTTAAACATCAGACTAAAGTGGCATAACAGTGACATTTAAAATAATGTATAACAGTCACTTTTCAAACAACTTTCTGTTTATTAAGAAAATACTTTCTTGAATTTATTAATTTTTTAATTACATTTCAAATTTTACTTTGCATTTACAGTTGTTTGAGCAAATTTTGCAAATTGATCTGTTTATTTCCTAACTGTTTTTTAACCCTAGAACTGATATGAGTCGTAAATTACGACTCATTTACGTATCCCTTTACTGATAAAGTCGCGTTTTACGACGCATTAATTCACGGCCGCGTAGCTCCGTAACCACTTAATCTATGTTGTTGTGATTTACACTAATCGATTCTCTGTTTTGTTTTCTACATCGATAGTAATATCCGAATGATCAGTGATTTGTTTACTGGCTGAAAATAAATCTAAATGCCGCATGCGCACGCATCATTGCCAGCTGATGGCGATGCGCGGGAAACGATTTGGCGCGCGGGCGTGCTCCAGTGTCGCATTGTTACTGTTCGTGAGTGGATTATTAATTGTTATTGTTTTTATTATAACCTAAAATGGATGATCCTGTCGGATCAGAAGACATTCGGAATATTCTAGACGATGAATACATTAGTTCAGATGCCGAAAGTGATATATCTGCAGAAGAATTTGCGGACAATGTTTCGTTGGCAGATTTTTATTTTTTTTAGATTTTTTAGATTAGATAGATGCTAGATTAGATTTTTTAAACCAACATGCTACCCCAAATTGGTACATTTCTATAGGCCTACCCAGACTGGGAGAAAAAGGAAGGCATCTGAAGATGATTCGGACTAAGCGTCATTCATCACAGCAGCCTTGTATATAATTTAGTTTTTTGTAAATAACTTTCTTATTTTTTATATTATGATGAAAATGTACATATAACGTTTTTTATTCTATGAAATGGTGAACATTTTTTATATTTAACATTTGTGTCTTGCTCCTGTGGAACAAAAACTGTAAACAGGTAAAGTAAAAATATTATTTTGATTTTATTAATTTTTTTATTACTAATGAAAAAAAAAATATTTTGATGTAAGAAAATAATAAATATTATTGCTTTTTGTTATTCTGTAGTTCAAATGGAATAAAATGATATACAACAACATATATTTTAGGCTAACTGTATATTTATTATAATTTATTTTTAAATATATCAACAAACCAGTTAAAAGGGCCTCATCATTCTGGAAAATAAGTATCATCAGTTCTAGGGTTAAATACAATTTTTCCAAAATATTTGTCTGAGTACACTAATATACAGTTTTTAAATGAATAAATAAGATATCGTTTGATTTGTTGAATTTCCAGTATTTTGTAGTCCTTCTTCTTTTAATAAATAGTTTAGTATCTTCCAATTCTGTTAATATTTTACTGGTCACCTTTATTATGTTTATAATGCTCTTTTGAGTTCAATAATGAATGAATTTAGTTACAATAATTAATTTATATTAGATTTAACAAAATAAAAATCTATTTACAAAAATTCACTAATACAAAATAAGTAGCCACGTTAATATGTGTTAGTAATGATGAATTAAATGTCCCCATCTCATTTTTATCGTAAAGAAGCATTTTGCATGCTTTGATATTAAAGATTTAAAGAACTTGAAATTAATGATAATTTGCATTAAATCAGTGTTCAAATAATCAAATCATGTACTCTCCTTAAATTCAACATTAAGGATTAAAGAACTCTCATATTTGGTTGTAAATCTTATTAAAATTTTCTGAGCATTTATTTCCTTGTGGGGTGTTTTCATTTATTACAAACTACATTACAGAAAAAAATAAAATAGAATAGAATATGTTTAGAATAGAAAAATTAAAAAAATAAATAAATAAAATGTAGCGACGCATTTAATAATATTTTCAAAAGTAGTGATGACCATTTTTCAATTAGCAGCTATTGTTAAAATGTTTTTGCCACAAATTGATTACTCATTAAAAAATAATTGGATAGCTAATATATATATGTATATTAAGTAAAGAAGTAACAGTAGGTATATAATAACAAACCATTAATAATACACAAAATTCATTTAAAAAATTCAAATTAAGGAGTCAAATTTTATAAACAAATATTAAGCATACAATACTAAATTAATAAACCAAAATATAAAAAAGAATATACAAAATATTGTTTTGCAATAATAAACTTTATACATCATAAAAATATTAGAATTTTGAAAATACATTTCAATTGAATTTGTACATTTTGATGTTGAGTAAATTATAATCTTTTTCTTTTGCAAAATGAACATTCAATCAAAATTGTCCGTATTGTACTCCCATATTTTCTAATTCCATATATAATGATAAGTGATTGTAAGACATGTTAGGCACTGCCTTTAATACAGACCAGAGTTTATTGTTCACACTACTGCATTTTATTGTATTGTATTGTATTTTAATTTAACTTCACTTGCCAGTTGACATGGGCCTACAGGCCTGTGCGTCAACTTTATTCAACGAGCGAAGTACCGACCGTTGGCTCAGTGGGGATTCGAACCTTGGACCTTGCCCTCCGCAGTCCGAAGCCTTAGCCACTGAGCCACGCACTACACAGTCGCTGTGTATTCTAGGATGATGTATTGCAACTTAACACATTTTGTGCGAGTCGACCGCTGGCGGGTGGTAGCGTGCTTGCGCACGCAGCGGATCGATAGACGGCGGTCGACGGAGCAATGCTGGCTTGTAGGCTTCAGTGTGGCCTAGCCACTTGCCTTATAAGGGTCGGATTTGCGCCGCATTATAGCCTGTTTTTCGCGTCACGTTTCGGTGTTTTTCGTTCGTGGCTACAATAGACAATGTGTACTGGATGGATGGATGGGCTGTAAATATATGTAAATAGAGTGTGTGTATATAATTGTTATGTATCGAGTTGTGTTTATAACTATTGTCACTGTTCTAATGGCAGCAGGCGTCTCGCGGCGCACATGGGTTTCGTTGCGATGTGCGGCTCCATTACCGGCGGACGATCACTTCGGAAGCCCTGATCTACTAGAATTGAGGCAATAAACTGGATTTGGTGTATCAACCCTGTTTCCTGACTATATAAGGTATTGTTTTGGTACAAAATATTATTTTAGTATCTGACATGTTTTTAACTTATTTTTTCAGCATCGAATGGTTAAGGAGGGTTAATCGATTTTAAACAGTAACAAAAAATATATATATCAAGATATTTGAATAAAATTACTTTTTGAATACTTTTGCATTAATAATTATTATTCAAAATAGTTAATTAATTTTCAAGTTTTCGAGATAGCAATATAGGATGTTAGTCAATGACATGGGCAAATATTTTTTTCTCAAAATAGGGGAAAATATATTTTGGTCGGCGTACAGTAGTTTTACAACATAAGGTCACTTATATTCTTAAGTGAACTTATTTTCAATTGGTTTTTTAAGGAAAAACAAGGGTTTTTATCATTAGTAAAAAGAAAAGATTTCTCATGTATATTCAGAACATGGGTGTCCATGCTGTGTAGTAGTCTGTGTTTGGATATTGTGTAGGGATTAGAACTAAGTACCAGGTTTAACCACTGTACGTGTATGGGTGGGCGGGTGGGCTAATACCACTGTACTTGTATGGGTGGGCAGATGGGTAAACACCACTGTACATGTATGGGTGGGCGGGTGGGTCAATACCACTGTATGTATATGGGTGGGCAGGTGGGTCAATATCACTGTACATGTATGGGTGGGCGGGTGGGTCAATACCACTCTAAGTGTATGGGTGGGCGGGTGGGTAAACACCACTGTACACTCCGTTCACACTTAGGTTGGCAGTACAAGGCAGACTTATTTTTCTTAGTCTTATATCAACTATAAGTAGTTATTTTTGCTTTAGTTGATAGAAAAATAAAGATTGACTGTTTATTTCATTTTATCTGAACTAAAGCAGATGTACCAGGTATCAGACCAATACTACATAGTTTAGATTCCATGTAAAGCTGTAGGTCCCTTAGTTGCCCTGATTATTCGGCTATTCATAAATATCTCTTTTTGAAGAACAGTTGACCTTAGTTAGTAACAATGACTACATTCATTCACCCAAATCTCTATGATCAGCATCTTGGTTATGAATTACCATTTGTCCACTCCACTCTTAACCTGTCGGTTACATGAAAAAAAATGACTTTGTAGTCCAACTTCACCATTACAATACTTTTTTTCACTTTATTTAACTTCACATGAGGTGGGTAACATCACTGACACAATAGAAAACATGCTAGAGTGAACACCAGTAGGAAGTTAATTCCTGGTATACCCACCTGGTCCAGTATAATGCAATCCTTGAGGTGAGACAGCTAAAAGGGTATAGCTGCTTTAGACTTAGCAAGCCTACATTTGATATCAAATCGCTCTCAAAAACGTTAAAAACATTTGAAATTATACACCTAAACAGATAAAAACTTGGAGAGAAATAAAAAAACAAAGAAACTTAGTTTACGGATTAGCACAATCAATGTTGTATCACTCGACAGAGGTGTACAAATTCAAGGTCATCTTACTGATGGCCAAGCAATCAGTACCTTAAATGGGTTACCCATTCGCAGTTAATAGTAAGTTAATGATAAATGATCAAGTTAATTGATCAATTTGTTGTGTGAAGCTGTGTCTATGATATGGTCCATTATAACGATTATTTTAATGTATTTTTGACATTTTCAATTACCTGGAATTGAGTTAATGCCACAGTCAATCACAACGGCTCCTTGCTTAATCCAATCTCCTTTGACAAATTGAGGGGAGCCAATCCCAACCACCAAAATGTCTGCTCGCTTTACCTACAATCAAAATCGTCTAATTACTTTCTACAACATCAAGACAAAGATCTTAAGACAATTTGTAAATATAAATTTACATTTGCAATTTACGATTTCAGTGTAAATGTGCTCAACCAGCCCTCTAAAGCGTAATTTTTGTAAATTGACATAATTCATTTAAGGAAAACATTAATAGTACTTTCCCTTATCCAACAACTAGCTAAATATGCTAGTGTTGAGAGAATAATATAAACATTTGCGGTAAATATGAAGTTTCAAATACACGATGACAAGAATCCGGCTTGTAAAGAGGTATGTTCAATGATAGCCCACCTACACATTCTATACAAATGACAAGAAGTTTTATACCGCTATAAATAACATTATCTTTATAGGTTTGGTTCTATATAATCTATATGCTCAACTACATAACCTTTTTGAACTACCTATTTTATTTTAGTCTGTAAAGAAATGGTGTTCTTAATAATTGAATGTTGTTAGTGATTATAGATGCGTTTATAGATTTTGCTATATTACTTATTAATCTTCTATTAAAATCTACCTATTCTACTTCTAAATACATTCTTTTGTTGTTCTATATTTTGTAAGTTTAAGGTAATGCTTCGTTTTAATCTCTAAATATGAATTAATGTCACTTTATATTAAATTTATGTAAGAGCAGACACATACAGTAGAACCCCGGTTAACCGAAATAAAGGGGGGAGAGCTGATTCGGATAACCAAATTTTGGTTAAACCATCATGTGCTAAAAATAACCTATTAACATGGTGTGTAGGAAAAATGAATTTACAATGTCTACATAATTTCAGTATTTTATTTCAGCTAAAAAAAATGTTATAATAGATTATAAAATACTATAAACTGAATAAATGAAGTTAATACTACAATGTACATTAAGTATTGCAAAAATCACTGATTTTTGTTTGCTTTTTTGTAAGTCCTTGGTATCATTTTCGAGCGGCGATGTCCCACCATCTTTTTTAATTAGTAGGACGTCAGTAAACGTCAATTCGCTGCATTGTTCCACAAAGTTTAGGGCAACCTAAAATAATACCAAAAGTTATTCTAATTTAACTTGATTAAAAACGAATCTCTAATGAAATTTCTGTGACGGGGCCATAAAGTAAAGTTTGACCTCTTAATGCATTAAATCCGTTGTCAGGTGTCAAATTGCCAATTCCGTTGTCCACGTCGTCTGCTTTGTTTTCAGTTGTGTTGTCAGATGGCTGTAACACTGCCTCTACAATGTCTTTGTCGGAGTGTCTTCATCAGACTCATCGGCGATGACACATTCGTCCACGTCACTTCCATTCATGTCTTCACATCTAGGAATCCTATGAACCATCTCTGTCAAATTTTCAAAACTTTTAATTTCTTCTTCGTCTAGTGCGTCATAAACCTTCCTCCAGCACCTTTGAAGTGTTTCATCTTTAATGCTAGCCCATGCCTCTTCACCGACAAATCACGTGTTTCATATTAACTGCCTTCAGCATGTCATTAATCAGTTTTTGTGTTTCGCAATCTTGTAGGATAGTTCTCAATAACAGTCCTCGATAGTGCCGTTTGAATGTCTCGATTACTCCTTGATCAAGGGGATGAATAAGGCAAGTGACATTTGGGGGAACAAAGCAAACAACAATATCACCTTTTTTAACTCACTAGGATGCGAGGGCGCATTATCAATCAATATAATAGCTTTTTTCTGCGAACTGTTTTAAAAACCATTCTTCAAATAACTCACTGGACATCAATGCATTATTTTTGCGCTCTATAAAACATTGGCAAGGGGTTTGGCACAATATCCTTCAGAGCTCGAAGTTTCATTGACTTGCCGATGCACTTTGGTGACAACCTATGATGCCAGAGGTATTTGAAGCTAAGAGAAGTGTTATTCGTTTCTTTTTCATTTTGTGACAGGGGGTAGACGTTTCAGTTGCTGAAGCTAGATTTTTTAGGCAAAATCTTTAAAATTAACACCCGTTTCATTGACATTGTAAATCTGATCCTTACTGTAACCTTAGTGTAGTCTAAAAACATTGTTTTGAAAACATCTACCGTGTCTGAATCAGCAGATAACTTTTCACTGCACAAGTTCAGTTGACGGATCCCATACCTCTTTTTAAAGTGATCTAACCAACCTGAGCTAACACAAAAACTTTTCCCATCGGCACCTAACAACTCTGCCAAAATTTTAGCCTTTTCTTGTAATAAGGGATCTGTTAGTGGCATACCCTTTTCCTTTTGTTGTGTGAACCACATTAACTTTCTCAAAATCTGACGTCTTCCAAGTTTTTCTGTTACCATTTTTTACGACTTGTTCTAAAAACGTTGGTTTAGATTTTACCCAGTCCTAGACAGTAGACACGCCAACTCCGTAATTAAACGCAACAGTCTTTAGAAAACAACCTTCTTCAACTTGTTTTATAGCAGCTAATTTATATGCAAAAGAAATAACCACACATTTTTGCTTCGATGCCATTTTACGCATTCACTTTATGGTACACTTGCTAATCAAAAACGGTACATTACTGCAACACGTTAAAAGCTCTACTGTAACAGTGACTGAGGGCAGGGAATGGAGAAATCGCCAGGTCGGTGACTGGAAGGGCGAATGGGGATGGGTGTGGAAGGTGAATCATCACCGATAAGTCACGTAGGCACTATTTCTCAAGAAAGAGACTCGGCGCAGTGCCTTGCTGTTTACTTATAAATGATTTAAATAAAATTGAAGAATTAAGTGCAGTTGGTATTAATTTTGAGAAGTTTTTAAGCAAAGAGTGTGACGATGGGATCGTTTTTGCAGTGCTTCGTCACAATTTGTGACTATGTGCATACGCTTAATATAATTGTTATATGTAACCCACACATAGGCATTTAAATATTATGTGAAAGCCTATGAATCAATTCACATTTAAATGCCTTTGGGATTCCAGTAATCATTTTCAGGTAAAGTAGTACAGTAATATGTTATTCACGAAATTTGTTTAGTTTTAAAGTCTCGTCAGCTGCTTGGATCATAAGTGGTTTTATTGAAGCATTTTCTTTCTTTTGTATGGAAAACAGACGTTATGTGCAGTTATTAGTTCAGTGTTGTACTTATAGTGTTTATTGAACCGGTTCGGTTGACCCGGGTTCTACTGTATCTTAAACTGCAGTTTTAAAATTAAAAATGGTTGGCTAAACAAAAATCAACTGTTTATTTGAATAATTCTTCATACAAGTTATTTCTACTTACTAAGAAGTGGTCAAACACTACTAAAGTATGATCATTTTCAGAAATAAAAGTAATTGATTTTTGAGGATCAATAACTTGCATAACATTTGAACACAACTATAGCAATGAATACTACTGGAAAGCCACTGGCCGTCTGAGCAGTCTAAGGTGTCAGAACTGAGCTTGAGTTAGAGAAAGCGCAGATTTAAGTTAAATACTTATACCTGGACTATAAGTTTTTAACAGTAATGCTTGTCTTTTATTATTCTTAGTATCCCCTATGAGGAATGAGCAAAGAATGTAAAAAAGGATATCAGCATCTCCTTAAAAAAAAATTAATAATAAGGGTCATTTTCAAATTGAGGGATATAACGGACAAAATTTTTTTAAAATTATTTTTTGTCTTAAAATTACATGAATAGTTAATTGCTGTACAATGTCATAGCAATTACAGTGCTATACTAAACAGAGATGAATTATCCAGGTTTTACAGTTTTTTTTTCTTTTCATGAATTACCTACTTAACCTCTGAAATGTCATCAGGTCACTAACATTTTTTAAGCAAATAAAAAAAATTAAAATAGAATCTTGGAGACAGTATAAAACACGTTATCATCTAATTTATTTAGCTAGGAAAGCTTTGTAACATTGAAATTATTTGATTTTTTTTTTCTTTTTGATATAAAATTGGGGATCAAAGTGAAATTTTTCATAAATTCAAAGTTTTTGTCTAGAAAACTTGCAAAACTTAAAACAAATAATTTTGTTCGTTCTTTTTTCAAGTAACTGCTAAGAGAAGAGCTTATATATGGACAAAATAAAATAAAATTTAAATGAAAATTTATAGTTTTGAATATTTTACACGCAGTTTAGTGACTGTTAGCAATCGCCGAGAATGGCAGTGGTGCGCTAAATTATCAAAGATTATAACAAGGGTTTCAAACAAAACCTAACATGGCCAAAGTACCATACTATTATTGTCGTATATTTAAATTAAACAAATTTATAGTTTTGGCCAACATTTCTGAAAATAATTAACGTTACTGATCTGACGTTGGCGATAGCCGAGAATGGCGCAGTGGTGTGCTAAATTATCAAACTTGATTATAAAAAGGGTTTGAAACAAAACCTAACATGGCCAAAGTACCATTCAACTATTGTAGGATATTTAAATCAAACAAATTTACAGTTTTGGCCAACATTTCTGAAAATAATTAACGTTAGCGATCTAACGTTGGTGATAGCCGAGAATGGCGCTGTGGTGTGCTAAATTATCAAACTTGATTATAACAAGAGTTTTAAACAAAGCCTAAGATGGCCAAAGTACCATACAACTATTGTAGCATATTTAAATTAAACAAATTTATAGTTTTGGCCAACATTTGTGAAAATAATCAACGTTAGGGATATGATCACATTTTGGGTAGGGAGATGGGGCCGTTTATGATTACCAGTATCTAATAATATTTACAAACATACAACCACAGATAAATAACTCTACTCAGATAGCTCATTCCCATGCTAAAGAGTGTTAACAATTATTTCGTACTGTGTCAACTGTTCGCTTTAAAGCGCATCTAGGGGCTGTAAACTGGGCAGCGTTGCCAGATTGAACTCATTCAACTATATTAATATCAAATATTAAAATAATAAATATCAGCTGATAATAATAATTGAGATTTAATACATGTTCAATGCGGCAGCATCGCATTCTAAATTCACGGTCGTGTAGTTCGTGTTGCCTACAAACTCCTCAAACAGCACACACGCTTTTCCCGTATACTGTGAGCCATCTGGGTAGAGTTAGTTATCTATGATACAACTTATACAAAAAGACAACTTAAAATAGTTTAGACATTGTAACTTCAAAAGTGAACGTAGGCCTATATGTACAAAAATATGAATTAATAGTCACATGTTAAAAAATAAGTTGACGAGCAAAAATGGCGCAATCGTACGCTAAATTATCAAACTTGATAATAACATAACCTAAGGTGGCCAAAGTACCATACTTCTACAGTAAGGTATTTAAATTAAACAAATTTATATTTTGGCCAACATTTGTGAAAGTAATTAACGTAATGATCTGACCACACTTGGGTAGGGAGATGACGACGTTAAGTTAGTTACTGCAACATCAGGGCCAATTAACTGTTGAAGTTTAATTGTTACGATTTTATGAAACAGAGTTTTTGTAGTGGCCTAAAAATATTAAACATCCAAAAGTTATATAAAAATATATCGTTTTATTATAATTGGATCACAAACAAAAATCTATTTATCTAATAATATAAAATTCAGAAAAGACAGTAATTACTAAGAAAACCGATTCAAAACAAGATTAAATTACTTTTCAAATAGCTAAATACGTTATTTTAAAAACTCATACATTTGTAAAAGTTTTAAATAAATTGAAAGCTACATAAAAAGGTTCATTTATGTTATTAGCATTATTCAGCACGATTTAACCAGGTCACTAACGTTAGCGATATGAGCAATGATATCCCATCAGGTCGCAACATTAGCTATGTGACCGTTAGCGACCTGAGTAATTTTGACTTCTTTGCCTACACTGAATTGGCAAACCACGCATTGCGCCAATCAAACTTTGAGGTTAAGGCAGACATCAGTGGTTGTTAATGTATTGAAGCTGCTTGAAACATTTTCTCTATCAGTATCAAGGTTATAAACGTTAGCGACCTGATTCATAATTAACTTATTGTTCAATAATTACTTAAATAGAAGTTTTTTGTAGAATAACTCTAAAATGAATTTGATAGAACAACTAAAAAATCAACTCATTTAACATTATTAGATAAACAGACGACAACCCCACCCTTTTTGCCGCATTCTTGTCGATCTGGCAGCAAATTTAAAATGCTGTGTACGATCTGCACCATATCGCGGGAAGTACATATATTATCAAATAATGTCTTTAATGTTACTATTAAGTTTCAAAACACTTTGAATATGGAAATAAAGGGTATTAAAGAATATTTAAACACATTCAAACATATTTTAAATAGTTTTATTAAAATACACACCTTTATGTAATGACTGCCTGGTGAGGACAGTTAGTGACCTGACGATTTAAAAAAATATTTTTAACACTGTAAATGAACTAATTAGTCTTTTTTCGTATCCATAGGGTGCATCCTTCATAGAACTATCATTGGAATATTGATTTAAAATTTCAATAAAAACACAACTGAAAAAATTTGTGGGACTTGAATTCTTCCTCAATTTGAAATTGACCCATAAGTAAACTTTCTAATGGAAGTGTAAAGAGTATCTTAACCCTTTGAGTACCATGCCCAAAATTTTCTGATCAAAAAGTTGTACAGCCAGTCTCTAAACTCATAGTCATGCTCAAAAATGCCGGGGTGAAAACAGCGATTTTGTAACAATGTTTTACAAAAATCATAGCTTTGTTTCTATGTAACATATTTTAACACTTTGAAGCCTAAGCCCGAAGATAGATACGCAAACTGGCGTACTCGCCGACGCCCGACAATAGCTCGGGCACCCATATCTAATTCATTATATCTTTATTATCGGCATATAATCGGGTTTAGGTCATCTGAATATGTCTTTTAGTTATCTGTTATTATATTTTATCGGTCTATTAATTTTTTTTATCTACATCTGGTCTTGGATAAATAATTATCGTAACAGCTGACGTGAGACTTGGAAAGAGCGCGCGCCGAGCAGTATTGTTTATGTCAGCATTGTTTATGTCAGCCGGTCAGTGACCCACAGTGCTTTGAGTCGTAAACAACACGTTCGTTATAGAAGTGAATATTCTGTGTTTATAATTCAAGTACAGTATTTATATTTTATTATCATGTTTTCAGTTCAGTTTCTTTGTAAATATTGTTGTGTACATATGTAAATAAGTAATTAGTTAGTATTTGCGTTGTGTTGGTTTTGTGTCAATCTAACCGTACAGTGACTGGAATGTGTGTATATATTGTTTTTATTTAGTTATTATAGTATTTATCTGCTTAAAATGGATGATCTTATGAGAAGTGATACTATACGAGATATATTGAATCGTTCTATCGTAGCTATTTTTTGTTTTACATATTTTTGTACTTATTTGTAGCTTCTGTAAAAAATAAAAAAAAATGTACAACACCTAAAGTTTTGCCCATCATTGAAAAGAGAATTTTCTCCCCTTTACAAAGATATATAATATAACCTTTTTATGAAATTTATAAGGCATTTACAATTTTTTTAATGTGAACATAAAACCCCCAGGATTCCATGCCAAACGGAGTATTAAGGGCCCAGGCTTCAAAGTGTTAACAAATCTGGTATCAAATTGCTTCTTATAACCATAGAAACCAAGGAAAACTAGTAACAAGTTAAACATTTAACCCTCTCGCTGTTAGTTGTCGGATACGCGACAGCAATGCCGATATTACGAGTGTTAGTTGTCGGAAAAACGACAACTACGTAGCGCTTCGGTAAAACTGCCATGAAAACGTTAAAACCTTTCATATATACTCATATTTAGACTCGTTGCAATCGTCATTTCTCTGTGCTTCTGCCAAGGTCGGTGTGTAGACGATGTTTGTTAGTCTGTGTAAATAGAGGATCGTTGAAATCTGAAACAGCTGGTGCCAAACCAGCTGTCGTCAGTTTCGTTAGTGCGAGTTTGTTGTGTTGTCGTTTTGATTTGTGGTGATGTAAGTTGTTATTATTTGTGGAAATGGGTGACAATTTATTGTCCAGCGATATTAGGGAGATATTAGACGATAGTGTAAGTGAAGATGGAAGTGACATTCAGGCTGTAGATTTCCCTGAAGAAGTAGATATTTTAGATTACTCGTCTGGTAGTGGCGAAGAGTTTGTGCCAGACTATGACCAACTGGAGACATCTGATGTTGATGAACCAGATCAAGTAAGTAATACACGTCCTATTACACCTAATACAGTTCATAATGTACCACAATTAGATCCGTGGATTAGGGTTTACCCCCCCAGAACCAGATAAAGATGTAGGCCTACAATTTCAAGTTAGAAACTGTGGCATAAACAACTGCCCTCCCAGAAACAGTGATCCAA
>JAQJVL010001681.1:147500-156356 GCA_035578905.1 Stictocephala bisonia | reverse complement strand
TTGAATTAAAAAACAACCTTGTGTCCGAGTGGTTCCGCATCCGACTCCTAACCCGACTTTGACTCAACGAAACCCACTAACTACTTCCTGTATCTCGACGCCAATAGTTTATATGGAAAATCCTTAAGTGAGTCGCTCCCTCATTCAGAATTCAAATGGTTACAACGAGAAGAAGTTGATGCATTAAATATTAGAGATATACCAGGTAATGCAGATATGGGATATATTTGTTAAGTCGGGTACGCTAACCACTGGACCACGCGGGGTTGATAGCTTTTTGTCTAATTTGTATAATATATATTTATGTGTCGCTGCAGGAGTGCTGGTAGCGATTGCACTCTGTGCAAATGCACAGCTGTTTCATGTAGCAATTCCTCGCGCATGCATCGTAGGCTAAGGGTGTACGAAGGAAACTACATAGAGTATATGAAATATTACATTTGTTATAGTATAACAAAGTGCATTTTATATAGTATAACGTGGGAATTTGGAGGGAAATTTGGGAGGGAAATTCCCAACAGGTTGGCAGGACTGGGGTCACCATCTTGGATCCGGGGCCGCCATCTTGGGTATTTAGTCGTAATTAGGGTAATTAAAAGAAAACCCCATTAAATATCGGTTAAGGTCATTAAAAATCGATTAAAACCCCATTAAAAACTCATTAAGGTCATTAAAAATCAATTAAGGTCACGTGACCTGGACCCCCACCCTCGGACATCATCGGGACGAAATCTCATCATTGGGACGTCTTAGGATCGGTGTATTCATACTACTGGTGATGTTAGATCGTAATAAGCCCGAATACGTATAGTTGACTTCCCGTATAGTTGGCTTCCCGTATAGTTGGCTTCCCGTATACTTGGCTTCCCGTATAGTTGGCTTCCCGTATAGTTGGCTTCCCGTATAGTTGGCTTCCCGTATAGTTGGCTTCCCGTAAAGTAGGCTTCCCGTATAGTTGGCTTCCCGTATAGTTGGCTTCCCGTATAGTTGGCTTCCCGTATAGTAGGCTTCCCGTATAGTTGGCTTCCCGTATAGTTGGATTCCCGTATAGTTGGCTTCCCGTATAGTTGGATTCCCGTATAGTTGGCTTCCGGTATAGTAGGCTTCCCGTATAGTTGGCTTCCCGTATAGTTGGCTTCATGTATAGTTGGCTTCACGTATAGTTGGCTTCACGTATAGTTGGCTTCACGTATAGTTGGCTTCACGTATAGTTGGCTTCCCGTATAGTTGGCTACCCGTATAGTAGGCTTCACGTATAGTTGGCTTCACGTATAGTTGGCTTCATGTATAGTTGGCTTCACGTATAGTTGGCTTCATGTATAGTATGCTTCATGTATAGTAGGCTTCACATATATTTGGCTTCACGTATAGTTGGCTTCACGTATAGTTGGCTTCATGTATAATAGGCTTCAAGTATAGTAGGCTTCACATATATATATGGCTTCCCGTATAGTTGGCTTCACGTATAGTTGGCTTCACGTATAGTTGGCTTCACGTATAGTTGGCTTCACAGGTATTTGGCTTCACGTATAGTTAGCTTCACGTATAGTTAGCTGCATGTATAGTAGGCTTCATGTATAGTAGGCTTGATGTATAGTAGGCTTCACATACATTTGGCTTCACGTATAGTTGGCTTCACAAGTATTTGGCTTCACGTATAGTTAGCTTCACGTATAGTTAGCTGCATGTATAGTAGGCTTCATGTATAGTAGGCTTGATGTATAGTAGGCTTCACATACATTTGGCTTCACGTATAGTTGGCTTCACGTATAATTGGCTTCATGTATAGTTGGCTTCACGTATAGTTGGCTTCATGTATAGTAGGCTTCATGTATACTAGGCTTCACGAATAGTAGGCTTCACATTTATTTGGCTTCACGTATAGTTGGCTTCACGTATAGTTCGCTTCATGTATAGTAGGCTTCATGTACAGTAGGCTTCATGTATAGTTGGCTTCACATATAGTTGGCTTCATGTATAGTTGGCTTTACGTATATATGGCTTCCCGTATAGTTGGCTTCTGGTATAGTAGGCTTCCCGTATAGATGGCTTCCCGTATAGTTGGCATCCCGTATAGTTGGCTTCACGTATAAGTTGCTTCATGTATAGTTAGCTTCATGTATAGTAGGCTTCATGTACAGTAGGCTTCATGTATGGTAGGCTTCATATATATTTGGCTTCACGTGTAGTTGCCTTCACGTATAGTTGGCTTCACGTATAGTTGGCTTCATGTATAGTAGGCTTCATGTATGGTAGGCTTCATATATATTTGGCTTCACGTGTAGTTGCCTTCACGTATAGTTGGCTTCACGTATAGTTGGCTTCACGTATAGTTGGCTTCACGTATAGTTGGCTTCACGTATAGTTGGCTTCACAAGTATTTGGCTTCACGTATAGTTAGCTTCACGTATAGTTAGCTGCATGTATAGTAGGCTTCATGTATAGTAGGCTTGATGTATAGTAGGCTTCACATACATTTGGCTTCATGTATAGTTGGCTTCACGTATAATTGGCTTCATATATAGTTGGCTTCACGTATAGTTGGCTTCATGTATAGTAGGCTTCATGTATAGTAGGCTTCACGAATAGTAGGCTTCACATATATTTGGCTTCACGTATAGTTGGCTTCACGTATAGTTCGCTTCATGTATAGTAGGCTTCATGTACAGTAGGCTTCATGTATAGTTGGCTTCACATATAGTTGGCTTCATGTATAGTTGGCTTTACGTATATATGGCTTCCCGTATAGTTGGCTTCCGGTATAGTAGGCTTCCCGTATAGATGGCTTCCCGTATAGTTGGCATCCCGTATAGTTGGCTTCACGTATAGTTTGCTTCATGTATAGTTGGCTTCATGTATAGTTGTCTTCACGTATAGTTGGCTTCACGTATATTTTGGCTTCATGTATAGTAGGCTTCATGTATGGTAGGCTTTACATATATTTGGCTTCCCGTATAGTTGGCTTCACGTATAGTTGGCTTCACGTATAGTTGGTTTCACGTATATTTTGGCTTTATGTATAGTAGGCTTCATGTAGTGTACGCTTTACATATATTTGGCTTCCTGTATAGTTAGCTTCACGTATAGTAGGCTTCACGTATAGTTGGTTTCACGTATAGTTGGCTTCACGTATAGTTGGCTTCCCGTATAGTTGGCTTCACGTATAGTTGGCTTCCCGTATAGTTGGCTTCCCGTATAGTTGGCTTCACGTATAGTTGGCTTCCCGTATAGTTGGCTTCCCGTATAGTTGGCTTCCCGTATAGTTGGCTTCCCGTATAGTTGGCTTCACGTATAGTTGGCTTCCCGTATAGTTGGCTTCCCGTATAGTTGGCTTCCCGTATAGTTGGCTTCCCGTATAGTTGGCTTCCCGTATAGTTGGCTTCCCGTATAGTTGGCTTCCCGTATAGTTGGCTTCCCGTATAGTTGGCTTCCCGTATAGTTGGCTTCCCGTATAGTTGGTTTCCCGTATAGTTGGCTTCCCGTATAGTTGGCTTCCCGTATAGTTGGTTTCACGTATAGTTGGCTTCACGTATAGTTGGCTTCCCGTATAGTTGGCTTCCCGTATAGTTGGCTTCACGTATAGTTGGCTTCCCGTATAGTTGGTTTCACGTATAGTTGGCTTCATGTATAGTAGGCTTCATATATATTTGGCTTCCCGTATTCTTGGCTTCACGTATCGTTGGCTTCCCGTATAGTTGGCTTCACGTATAGTTGGCTTCATGTATAGTAGGCTTCACATATATTTGGCTTCCCGTATAGTTGGCTTCACGTATAGTTGGCTTCCCGTATAGTTGGCTTCACGTATAGTTGGCTTCACGTATAGTTGGCTTCACAAGTATTTGGCTTCACGTATAGTTGGCTTCACGTATAGTTAGCTGCATGTATAGTAAGCTTCATGTATAGTAGGCTTGATGTATAGTAGGCTTCACATACATTTGGCTTCTCGTATAGTTGGCTTCACGTATAATTGGCTTCATGTATAGTTGGCTTCACGTATAGTTGGCTTCATGTATAGTAGGCTTCATGTATAGTAGGCTTCGCGTATAGTAGGCTTCACATATAGTTGGCTTCACGTATAGTTCGCTTCACGTATAGTTGGCTTCATGTATAGTAGGATTCATGTACAGTAGGCTTCATGTATAGTTGGCTTCACATATAGTTGGCTTTACGTATAGTTGGCTTCACGTATATATGGCTTCCCGTATAGTTGGCTTCCGGTATAGTAGGCTTCCCGTATAGATGGCTTCCCGTATAGTTGGCTTCCCGTATAGTTGGCTTCACGTATAGTTGGCTTCACGTATAGTTGGCTTCACGTATAGTTGGCTTCACGTATATTTTGGCTTCATGTATAGTAGGCTTCATGTATGGTAGGCTTTACATATATTTGGCTTCCCGTATAGTTGGCTTCACGTATAGTTGGCTTCACGTATATTTGGCTTCACGTATAGTTGGCTTCACGTATAGTTGGCTTCACGTATATTTTGGCTTCATGTATAGTAGGCTTCATGTATGGTAGGCTTTACATATATTTGGCTTCCCGTATAGATGGCTTCACGTATAGTTGGCTTCACGTATATTTGGCTTCACGTATAGATGGCTTCACGTATATTTTGGCTTCATGTATAGTAGGTTTTATGTATGGTAGGCTTCATGTATAGTAGGCTTGATGTATAGTAGGCTTTACATATATTTGGCTTCCCGTATAGTTGGCTTCACGTATAGTTGGCTTCATGTATAGTAGGCTTCATATATATTTGGCTTCCCGTATTCTTGGCTTCACGTATGGTTGGCTTCCCGTATAGTTGGCTTCATGTATAGTTGGCTTAATGTATAGTAGGCTTCACATATATTTGGCTTCCCGTATAGTTGGCTTCACGTATAGTTGGCTTCCCGTATAGTTGGCTTCACGTATAGTTGGCTTCCCGTATAGTTGGCTTCACGTATAGTTGGCTTCATGTATAGTAGGCTTCACATATATTTGGCTTCATGTATAGTTGGCTTCACGTATAGTTGGCTTCCCGTTTAGTTGGCTTCACGTATAGTTGGCTTCACGTATAGTTATAACAAACTTGCAAACTTTCTTGCATTTATTTTATTAAATTTTCACAGTAAAACATTATCAAAAGATATACATTTGTCAATAAATTAATCACTTTCAACAATTTATCAAAAACCACACTTGCATTAATACTATACTTAATAAACGACTTAACACACTAAAACATACACTTAAATACATGAGGATTATAGTGGTAAAAATTAAAATGTGTCCGTGGTAGTCTAGTCTACGAATATACTAGTTAAATAATGGAGAGCTCAACATGGGAAAATTCAGTTTAAACTGAAATTGCAACAAATGATAATAATGTATCATATCATCGCGGGTTTTTAATTTATTTAATCTTAGTTGATTCAACTTATCAGCTTTTATTACATTCGTATATAAAAACTGCAATGGAGTAGAATAGTTCTTTCAGTTAATTTGAACAAATTTATTTAAAGAGATAAACTTACATGAAAAAAAAAAATAAAATAGTAAGAGCAATGAAAAACTAGCAGATGTAATGTATTTCCCAATCTCATTAAGATAGTGTACATTTCAGTTGGTACTTATGGCGCAGTGCTGTTATCCAGCTACTTGGGAACAAAATGTTGCGGAAATTGTAGGCAATAGGTTATGTGCTCAGTCCTCTTTATAATGACAGGACGTTCGATCATTGGTTGCCATCGATGTGGGCACTACAAACAAAGTCTAATGTGTCCATGTTGGATGGTAGTCAAGGCTCAGACGTTGTGTAGAGAAGAAAACTGAGTGTCAAGCTTGTCAGGTAGCTGAAAGTCAGACCAGCGCAGGTAAAGCTGTAGGTTCCTTAGTTGCCTTGGCTATTGGCCTATTAACGCTTAGCTATTTCAAAGAAACACTCGACCTTAGTTAGTAACAATGACTACACTCGTTCATTTACACTCATAACACTCATTCGCTCTTCATATTCGGCCATATCTTGTATAATGATACTTTCCAGAGTTGTTAAACGAAAATCAGTTGTTAAATGTAGGTTTATATAACATAATCTTTCAAGGTAAACGTAGGCTGAGTAGGTGGGACTGACGTTGTACGTAAACCATCTAATCGATTTTCCTACATGTTATGGTAGGGAGGTGTAAGTTATGAATGGTAATAAGGTAGTTGGTACGTAGAAATAAACGTCACAAAAACGCGTGTGACACGCAACGTAATTGTGGCCTCGTCCCGCAGTAGTCGATGTCACACCTTGACAATACAGCCTCATCATCGACCCTCCACTTCCCTCACCACCACACCTACGCCACCCCAAGGCAGCGCTTTGATGTCATTTCAAATACCAATCGTTCTTCTTGATGTCATTTTAAATACCAATGAGTGCTTCTGCGATTTGATAATTAGTTTACAATGGCACGATTTCAAACGTCTAAAAACCTATTTTATATTTTCATCACATTAACGAAAATATTTTAAAGCATTTTACTATCATTTTAATGCAGGTAAACACATAATAAAGCCGGCAATCACTTGTTTAGTCCACGGTTTATTTGAACGTCATGGTAAATAATTAATTGTTACATTGAATGTGCAGACTAATGACAGGTACGCGACTTTGTGATTACATATCGATCTATATAAATGAGGTTTCAATGCAATATTAACTTTCTCGTCCTGTTTGCTATTAATTATTACATCCATCACCCCTATATCTGTGGCGGAAGGCATTTAGACGATTGTAACGGGAAAACAGGATCTTTTCCGTTATACTATACCACTATTTAATGTCGAATTATATGCTTTTTCATTATAAGTATTATATTTATGTAAGTAAGTTACCTTATTATGTTGATGAAGGTGGCCAATACTCGGCGATATTACGCAGTATTTCCTCAAACAAGGATCTTTTCCGTTATGTGTCAGCAATCCCAAAATATTTCCATATACATCGCGCCGCGGCAGTTATGGTTAGGTTAGGTTAGCATAGCCTATTGTAGAATGTTTTTACAAATTACAGGTTCATTCTACAATATAATAACCTAACCTAACCATAACTGCCGCGGCGCGATGTATATGGGTGGCCTCGTTGTATTGGATATTTAAATAGTGGTATACGTATAACGGAAAAGATCCGGAAAACAATTAAACTACATTATTTATGAACTTAAATTTGTACCATACAAAGTTTCCAATTTAAAGTTTGATTTACATTACATTCATGTCCAGTCGACCAACATGGGCACATGACTTAACTGCATATTTAGGTTTAAGGCTCTGGCTATTATCATAGCGTCCAGGTTGCCTGGTGGGAACTTACACTATAACCTTTTACACTTGACGGTTTAAGTAAAATTATACTATCAGTACTATTAAACATAAGTAAATAAACTAAACCAGACGTTTATTAAATAATAAATTATATTTACTGACAAATACACATAACTCCGTAGTCAAATATGTTATTGTAAAGCTGGAGTGGGATCACTCAAATCTGACACATTGGTTCACTGTCATAACGGTTCATTTTATTCCGTAAAATGCGTAATAAGTGCAAATAAAATTTAAATAAATTTTAAATAACTTCATTTACTTACGTATATAAAAGTAATGTATCGTAACTTTACATTTCATAACAAGTACAAGGTAAACAAGTAATTGATTTTACAACCTCTAAAAGCCAAGAAAACGTTGTTTCGGAAAATGTTTCACATCTTTCTTTCTTGATAAGTTAGAATTATGAAATTTATTAAACTTGTAGACAAAATTTTTTAAACTACGTATTTAAATATAATTGCTATTCATTAACAATTGTTTTAGTAATAAACGTGTACATTTTTTAGTACACATTTTAGTATTATTTTGTTACAACTAGGATAACAATATTACAATTTATAATAACATTTAAAAATGCATGTGTTATAACGTAAAATCAAACGAGGAAATCTGGTGTGACTGGATTATTATAAGACCTCTTACGAGCAGTTTCCTAATAAACAACCCTCAAACTAAGCCACCGGTAGTTTACAAAACCATCGACATTTCTATTATTTCCATACGATCGTACACTTATAGCAAACAACCTCTTGTAAACTGGACTCTGTTAGATGTTTGAATATTGTCAGTGGAGACATACGAAAGCAAACATCTGTCTCCAAGTTCAACATCAAGAACCTAGTTCACTTGACTCTTGAGTCCCGCCAGAGTTCTGCCTCATTGTGGTCTGAACAAATATCTCCTTCCGGCTTGAGCGCTGCAAGCTGTTTACAACTTCCAACGGACGCCAATAAACTTTGCAAATTACCTTCGTATTACGAACGTTCAGGCCGACAATGGAACGTCTCTACAAGGAAGTGCACACTCGAGGAATGCTAATTTAACTATGAATATTATTGAAAACGTGTTCATTTTTTATCCTATAGTATTAGTAAAAAATTATACACTTACAACTGTTGTATTTTTTAAAATTTATTTTTAAATGCTTATATAAAATAAAATAACGCAACAAATTTGATGTAGAAAATATAGTTTGAATGTTCAACAAAACAGTTTAAATTATCCATTTAAAACCTTTGGATTTAATGCAAAAGATTTGGGAAAAATTCATTCCACAAAACTGTTTGTTCGAATACAACGAATTAACTTATTTTGAAAAAAAAAATTATGAACCGTCGAAGAGCGATTATTCCATCAAATATTCACTCGTTCGCTTAACTTGCAGGGTGCACTTCAGGTTGACACATTTACTTGATTTTGGTACATTGAGTAGGTTAAGTAAATAATTCAGCAATATCATATCACCTGATTCTGCTACGGTACTGATCGTCTTATACTGAAAT
>JAQJVL010001681.1:55000-142500 GCA_035578905.1 Stictocephala bisonia | reverse complement strand
AAGTTTTGGATTTTGGAAGACATATTGTTGTTGGCCACAATACGGACATTTTGTATATTTTAAGATTTATAAAATATACATATTCTCAGTACGGCTTTACCAGTTTACCTTGACTTTGATTATTTTAGTTGTTTAGTTTTTTAATTTTGTTGCCCAAAATACAATTGAACAAGTTAGATATTTTAAATATCTTTGCGTATTAATCCATAATGACAACTCAGAGACTCCAGAAATATTGTCAATGGATGTAGCTTTGTTTGCAATAGACTTTTATCCTAAAAAACATTATCCCATAAAACCAAAACAAGAATGCAATTACAACTAGGTTTACTTTAACATTCTTGACAAGTAGAGGTTAGGTTAGGTTAGGCTACCGGTTTCGGAGACACAGCTCCATCACCAGACATTCTCCAGTTTGATTTGTGACCATTTAAAAAATACAATACACATACGCAAACACAAGATCATGAATGATTATCAAAACAAGAATATACCAATAAAATACAAGATAAGTACTCAACTATTGTGCCCAAGCATGGGTTATTAGTAAGATGATGGAAATAATACTTACATCTTTTGAAAACAGAATCCTTCGGAAAATCTATGAAAATTGCGTATGGTGTATGAAACACATTGACGGATCCGATATCAATACAAAAAGCTATAATAAAAAGCAGAAGAATGCGGTGGGCAGGACATATTTAAAGAAGATAGCCTGGGACTATTCAGAGGAAAATTGGAATAGGGAAGCCAACCGGAAGAAAATCAAGCGGAAGACCAAGACTTCGAAGGTGGGAACAAGTCCAAATTGATATTGCCACAATTAACTCAAGTCTAGAAGAAGCAGAGAACCGGAATACTGGAGAAGACTCGTTGCTGAGGCCAAATTCCTTCTTGGTTATAAATGGCCATGGGAGTAAGTAAGAGTAAGTAAGTTTTAATTTTCTTAGTTTATTTAATGATAGTTCAAAAACTATAAACTGTAAGATGGGGTTTGAGGTTTAACGTTATATATTCTTTTCTCTTCTTTTTGAATCTATCACACTTAAAAAATTAAAAAAAAATATATATACCGTAAATATATATGCTTATAACACAATTGTTTTATCAAATATATAAATTGAAATCATGCATATCATAATAAAAATCTTTAGTATTCCTAAGGCTTGAAAAGAGATAATCAAAGTATCACCAAAGTTTTGACACCCATATAGTTGAAATTAAATCCAACGATCAATTTATTGGTTGTTAATGTATTTGTATGTTTGAAAACGAATAGTTAAATTATCTCCCATGGAAGTATCAAAATACAGCCACAAAGATTTGTAGAATAAAAGTGCAAATTACCTCTCCATAGTTTTATAATGTTAATTCTAAGCAAAGATCTGGCAGTGTTTACTCCTTGGCTGCAAAATAGAGTTAAAAGTTTAAGTTGGAGAACCCTTAGAAAACTTTTCATAAAGTTTCATAAACTTGTAAAAAGTTAACCTGTAATTAGAGATGCAAGCTTTATTAGAAAAGCTAACTTATCACCTTCATTGGCAGAAAGTATTACTTATAAGTGTATATTTATAGTTTAAAACTAAAAGGATTTAACAATAATTAGTGGATTGTATTTCAGTCTTCGTAATAGGAGAAGGACGCGCCTTAAGACAAAATACAAATTGGGTTTAGTGCCTACCATTATTAGAATTAATTTAATGTTACTGGTTAACATGTCAGATAAAGAAACCAAGTTTTAAGTGAGGTTAATTATGCTTAAAGAGGGCAAACACTCCAGTTACAAACACTCCAGTTACAAACACTCCAGTTACAAACACTCCAGTTACAAACACTCCAGTTACAAACACTCCAGTTACAAGCATAAAATTGTGAAAAAGACATACAGTATATCTAAATAATCCACAAAATTATTTGTTACTAAGTCATCCGTATAATTCAAAAGTAATTGTAATTATTTGAATGCCAAATAAGAAATGAATATCCTGTGTACATGGACTTACTGAATTTATAATTTCCTAGAAAACCAAAAAATTCAGGAAAGTTTACCTTTTGTTTTTCGAGTGATTGTTACAAACCTCGTTAAGATTAATTATAAATTGTAATTTGCAAGTGGATGAAAATAAAAATATTCCCTAACAAGATAAAACTGGATTTATCGTCAAAGAGTAGAGCTTTATAGATATTTTCATCTACTTATTGTTGTTTTTAATTTTACACTTATACTTAAATTTTTTGAATTATTAAAAAAATAACATCTACATATATTCCACGGAATATTTAATATATGGTGTATGTGATACAGCTTATATATATGTCATACCACACATTAAAAACAGATTTATGGTCAGCCATGAGGGCTTAAGTAAAAAATCCCAGAAGTTTAGAATACCTACAATTTAGTTTTATTAAATATTTTTTAATGTACTTGTTATTAGTAATACACTTTCATTAGGTTTGTGAGATTATAAGCTAGATAAGTTTTCTGTATACCTTTAATTATAGTCCTTAAAGAGTGATGCAGAAATATAATCGTCCTCACATTGGACCCAAAAGTAAAGACATACTATAAAAACAGGTGTATGTAAATTGGGAATTAACTTAAAAATATAACTGCACAAAGGATGACAATATTGTCACAAATGTTCTTATGTCACACTAGTTAACAACACTCAATTCTCTCCACCCAGTTGGGATTACGTTTCTTATCACAGGTCCAATACCTATAAAAATGACCTCGTGGGAAAGTAAACGGAACTGATAGTTAGTGTTTTAGTCACGACGTTAATGTGGTGTCAGGTATAGAGATATAGGATAAACAGTTAGATGAAAGCATAGCACAAAATCACTAACAAGAATGATCAAACTAAACAAATGCTATAAAATGCGAATTTTCCCTCAGAATGGAATGTCTAGGCTGGATAACCCAGAGACTGTCAGTCGAGTATTCCTCGGTAATTCCGCTACTTTCTACCAGTGAAGTTACACCTGTACAGCTAACGTTTTATATTACCTGTATTTAGTTAATTTCAGAACGGTTAAACACACATTTAAGTCTAATAACTATTAACTTGAATAAAACGTAAATTTTACTCAACCCGACAATTTTACTAATGTCCTAAACTATATCTAATCTCAATTACAAATAAAATAAATTTTTAGTATTTTGTAGAATGTACATATCAATAATTGATTTCATAAATGACTTATACTACCGTAATAAAAAAACCAATCTCCACCAGAAAGCCCAAACTGAGTGTAAATTAACTGTCAACTTTGGAAAATACCGATATTACTGTATATTACATACAATTGCAAAACCCATAGTTTTTGTCGAAACTGGTAAACATTATACAGGGTGCAAACAATTTTGGAAACACTTACAACCCTTGCACTTTGTACAAGTGAAATCTTGTACACCACCGTACTTACAAAGAACTTACATTTTGACGTTATTAGTAACGTTTTCTCTTTTCCGGGGGATGGCCAGCGAGGAGTTGGACGAAAATCTTCAATGTACGCCTAGGTCGAGTTTGGTCTATTCAAGAGAAACGAATTGCCGCAAATCGGACTTCAAAAGTTTCATCCTTTCCAGAGTAGCGGTCATTTGAATTTCAAAGTAACTTATTTGAACAATATTATTTCTCCGCATTTTAACGGTTTTAAGTAAATTACATTTATCAAAATTTACAGCTAATGGAACGCAATTATAAAAAATCAAATTATCAAATTATCTATAGAAATAACCATATTGCAAGTGAAGTCATACAACTGTTGTAATAGCGTTTCAATATTTTGTCCACCTTGTATAAAAAGATAGTAATGAAAGGTGAATACAATGTATACTCATTGCACAAATTAATGTATAGATTATTGTGATTATGTATGACTTAATTATAATAATCTATTATTGAATACTGTGTATTAAACCAATTAATAAGTACATTGGTTAAATAAAAAGCCAATGAAAAAAGATGTAACATACTCTGTATGCATATGTTTATCTTAAATAGGATTTTTATAATATAATATAAATAAAAAAAATTGAGCGGGCTTATTTCTTAGGCTCAGTTTGTACGTAAACATAATCCACGATAAGAAATGGCGTAAGTATAATTATTGTTGAAAATACATTTCGTTCATTTGACACTGGAACCAAACCGTTTGTTCAACCTAACAAACTGTTTGTAACGAATTTCTAAATCTGTCACCACTACAGAATCAACAACCAAACATAACTTAAACATCATAACTGTTTATTACTTTCTTAATAATTTAACACTCGGCTTTTTCTCGACGTTTGTAACAACAACACATAGAAACAATAATCCAGGAATACACCGTGTCACGAAATAAATCTTTAATGCAGTGTTTTTTTTTCTTTTTTGTGTAAACTGTTGGAAAAGACAAGAAAGGTCCAGGGGAAAAACGATCATAGTATCAAAAAGTAAATTTTTTTCAAAAGAGTGTTTTTAAATTTTGAAGACTCTCGCCGCATGTTTTATATTTCTTATGCACTTTATATTTATTCTAAAACTACATTTATCCTATTAAGATCCTATAACTCTAACTCTTTTATTGCCTGAAACTTGGGAAAGTAAAAGAAAAATAAATGTATACCTCTAAGTCTATATTAACTTTATTTTATATGGGTTGTTTTGTCATTTAATATTTTGGCTTATATTTTATGGCATAAAACTATCCTTATGCGGGGGAGTCTTGTATTTGTATGTATAATCATTGTAATATGCGCGCTGGTAACCTGATCATCAAGTGAACAAAACCCTGGGTAAAGTATTTTTATTCACTTTTACAGACGACTCTGTTCGATTTTTACGTGTATAATCAGGACAAGGTCATGTTCTGCATACTGCCAACAGAACTGCTTGGATTTTGGCATTTAAATTTTTGTGTGGCTATGATTTAATTTCCCCTGTACCCTTAAGTTCAGCACTGAGTATTAACCCTTCCCGTCAACAACATGGCTTAGACAGATTACTATTATCACACTACTGTGACAGGAACACACTCCCGAGGGAACTGCTGGATAAAGTTGTGTAATTAGTATGCCAACGGGACGCTGATCTGTAGATACTCTGGCACTGTACTAGTGTATGCCAACGGGACGCTGATCTGTAGAGACTCTGGAGCTGTACTAGTGTATGCCAACGGGACGCTGATCTGTAGAGACTCTGGAGCTGTACTAGTGTATGCCAACGGGACGCTGATCTGTAGAGACTCTGGAGCTGTACTAGTGTATGCCATCGGGATACTGATCTGTAGAGACTCTGGAGCTGTACTAGCGTATTCCAACGAAACGCTGATCTGTAGAGACTCTGGAGCTGTACTAGTGTATGCCAACGGGACGCTGATCTGTAGAGACTCTTGAGCTGTACTAGCGTATGTCAATGGGACGCTGATCTGTAGAGACTCTGGAGCTGTACTAGTGTATGCCAACGGGACGCTGATCTGTAGAGACTCTGGAGCTGTACTAGCGTATGACAACGGGACGCTGATCTGTAGAGACTCTGGAGCTGTACAAGTGTATGCCAACGGGACGCTGATCCGTAGATACTCTGGAGCTGTACTAGTGTATGCCAACGGGACGCTGATCTGTAGAGACTCTGGAGCTGTACTAGTGTATGCCAATGGAACGCTGATCTGTAGAGACTCTGGAGCTGTACTAGCGTATGCCAACGGGACGCTGATCCGTAGAGACTCTGGAGCTGTACTAGTGTATGCCAACGGGACTCTGATCTGTAGAGACTCTGGAGCTGTACTAGTGTATGCCAACGGATGCCAACGGGACGCTGATCTGTAGAGACTCTGGAGCTGTACTAGTGTATGCCAACGGGACGCTGATCTGTAGATACTCTGGAGCTGTACTAGCGTATGCCAATGGGACGCTGATCCGTAGATACTCTGGAGCTGTACTAATGTATGCCAACGGGACGCTGATCTGTAGAGACTCTGGAGCTGTACTAATGTATGCCAACGGGACGCTGATCTGTAGAGACTCTGGAGCTGTACTAGCGTATGCCAACGGGACGCTGATCTGTAGAGACTCTGGAGCTGTACTAATGTATGCCAATGGGACGCTGATCTGTAGATACTCTGGAGCTGTACTAGTGTATGCCAACGTGACGCTGATCTGTAGAGACTCTGGAGCTGTACTAATGTATGCCAACGGGACGCTGATCTGTAGATACTCTGGAGCTGTACTAGCGTATGACAACGGGACGCTGATCTGTAGACTCTGGAGCTGTACTAGTGTATGCCAACGGGACGCTGATAAGTAGAGATATTATTTTACCCTGCAACAAAACAAGCAGAAATATCTTCGATAACAGTATTTTGGTAGTTTACGTGGTATGTTTAAAACCTACATTGAGAATTAACATGTTGAAAAATAACAATCTGTTATTTTATTTTTTGTAGTATTTTATTCTTTATTACTTGTATAAAATTGCTTTATATTTATTTAAATTTTTCGACGAATGTAAAAATCTAATGTTTCTTTAACATGCCACCAACAATAAGCAGTGTTATCAATATTGTATTGAACCATGTGTGTTATATATGTACCATAGTAGTTATGTTCAAATTGAACAAGGAAATTACACGTGTAAAAAAACTAGGAGTAAGCAATTTATGTCCAGTTTTTATCATTTGACGAATTTTCAATTTAAAACAATGTCATTAGATCACACTAACCAACAAGATAACGTACTTTTGGCAATATATTAGCAATAAAATAAAAAACAATAATAACAACTGTATTATAATATTGCTGGCACAATATTAGTTTTCAGTATGAAGTATTTACTTTTAGCTTTATCAAGGTGCTATATCGATGAAATATATAGATCATCCATTATAACTATTCGAGTTGTACCTATATGCTATATCGATTAGTCATATTAGTAAGACTACATAACATTATTAATTATACAATGATTGAACAAACAAACCGAATGATCAGCGGACAGTGACATGTTTACACTAATCAACTGTCCACGAGGTAAATTTTACATAAAAGGGAATTACAGCTCCATTGTTAACTGAAACAAAGTGAAACTGTATTTTATTGTTGAATATATGATTCGCTGAGGGAAATGAAAAGTAAAGTTCTGACTTGCGGATGCAATGCAAATTCCCACTCGGCGATGAGAACTCGCTTCCAAACATCGTCTGTGGCTATTATAGTATTTTAACATTAACATTTTTACAATTCACAATTCAATAAAATATAGATCCTGCCACATTTAAGCTAGTTAAAAATGATTAAGATAGGAACATTTAAATTTACATACGGTTTAAAAACCTATAGTGCCTCTAAAAGGTTTGCAGAAAAGTAATTTCGTTAGTGAAAAATTTTTTTTTTAGTATTGTATATTAATTAAAGGTATTTCCTGAAAACTTCGGAAAATCCTTTCAAACTTTAACAAAATATATGTTAATTTGTTTTTAATAATTACAGTATTAACAAACAATTTGTATTTTCCAAATTTTGAAAAGGCTTCATTTAACTGTCTCAGTTAAAGCAGATGATTTTATTGAAAAATAACATTTTTTAAACAAATATTGTTTATGAATGTTCTTTACTAGTCCCATTATATCGACATAAAAATTAAAAATTGTTGTGTTTGAGAAATAATTCAATGAGAGCACATTAGCGATATTATTGATTGTACGGTAAATTATGTATTAGAATGTCTTCATTGCCATTATATAATTTTGAGATTCATGAGAAAATGGTATTTATGGCAACAAAAGCTGTGTATTAGATAGTATATTACTTAGATTAAAAAAAACAGCTATTGTCAACAACGCCTGCCTTTTGCATAAACAAATGTTTTTCTATCTTACGTATTAAATATCAGCTGAAAATAAACAAGTTTTACAGTTTTAATAAAGCTCGCTTCTTTGGAAGATAGACGGGCCTTAATGAACAGACTTGATCATAAAACGTGTAATTGAACAAGGAAGTTGGAAATTTCTTCTCTTTTCTCATTAGTCTAGTTTATACTTTACTGAAATCAGTTATTAAACTAGGAACAGGGACTAGCAATCTCGACTAATATATCTGGGATGAAATCTACAACATCATCCTAAAATAACATATCCAATCTCGATATGTATACCTACACGTTTTAAAAAACAACATTCATTATATATATACAACTGTAATTCATTCCTAACTTCTTAAATATTCACAATCGCTCGCAAGGGTCAATTAAAAGTGGACGACCTACTATCCCTACTTACATCTTGTATTAGGTCAACTGACATTATAGGTTGTGCAATGATATTGAAGATATTAGTATTAGGTTTACCTTATGGGCATAAATTAAGGACTATAAAATCCTCTCTACCATTTAACACTAGATGTTTCCAAAATGTACGACGACCAAGCGAAATAACTGCCAACCAAAACATATGTATATGACCCTAATTTATTTACCTTCAGGTAAGGCGATTTTCTAGAAACTTTTAAGATTTGAATTGGATAAACTATACGTATTTAGATTAAAATTATAATGGCAGGCTTTAACCTACTCAAACCCAAAAACATCCGATGTATCCTTTTAATTTGAAAAGTGGTTTTTCGGGGTCTAAATAAGTCTAGAAAAACATGGTATTTTTTCAAAATTTTTGTTTTAGAAAAATACAATAAAAAATCTTGTGTCAAAATCTATACAGTGAGATCTACGGAGTTATAAATATTAACATTATGAATCTAAAATTACTCAATACAATGTGAAAGAACATGTACGACAATTTAGAATTCATGAAAACGTTTGTAGCACTTTACAAATTGACCAAGAAAAAGTTGCATTTATAGACTTGCATCATGGATGCTCAGCAACGGTGTCTGGTGATACTTCTATGTATCAATTCAGGCATATGATAAGCTCCAACGTCCGTTTAGCATCATGTGGGAGCAGAGTTTACTTCTTTCTCTCTTGAGCTAGACCAGAAAGCTCTCAGGGATAACTTCTTCATCCTCCTATTTAACTATGTTTGAGAGTATTTTTCAACCTAGTTAAACTGCTTAAGTCGTGTTAAAATACATGGTAATACGGGGAAATAATATAAATAATTGGGCTGTAACTAAAAAAAGTTTAACTGTCGAATTGAAATTACATATCTGATGTAAACATCAGTGTAAAGTATATTTATTGATAAAAAAAAACTAAAACAAAATTGAAACGATTAGTTTGAACGAGGACTTCACTTTTAAACTATAGTATTGCAGATTAATGTTTTAATGCACTACTTAATATTACAAACAAAAAGGAATATTTAAACAACTTAGCAAAGATCTTTTACTTAAGTTCTTTAATGTCCAGAAGTTACTATGGCTTCCAAATTATTTAAACGAAATATAATATAGTTCAAACCTATACATTGATAAGTTATCAAATACAACCTACCAAATGGCCATATTGTAAGGTCATTTGACTTCATACTGTGACATCCAGAGTGGCCTACATCCTGGGAACCGGTGATGCGGAAGTAATGGATGGGTCGCTGACCACCTGCCCTGCTTGTTTACAACCTTTGGGGCACAATGGCTTACGCATGAACGCCCTTACCTCAATGGACTTCTAGACTGTTCTTGGTTGACGAACTAGCTCTGTCACGGAACTTCGGGCGCAGGGGGAATTCGAGAAGCTTCTAGATAGAGACCTGCAGGTGATATATACGGCTCGGATACCAGCGTCAGTCAGTCAGTCAGTCAGTCAGTCAGTCAGTGAGTCTAGAGCCTACAGCCGTGTGTTTGCAACGACAGAGAGCGAGTTCTACAGTGCGAGTGAAGTGTCCGAGTATAGTGAAGTGGTCTACGGAGAAGTTACTGGTGAGTGGTTCGTTGTGGGGATCAACGAAGGAGCAGTGCGGTACTTGTGGACGACTTCTGAAGGGACACTGAAGAAACTGTGAGTGAACTGTTAGCATTGGACTGTAGGTAGTAGGGAATCTAGGAAAGCCACTTTATAGAGCTAGGAATTGTAATTAAAAGAAGGGAATTTAGTAAAGTCACTTTGCAATTAGTAGTTGTATTTATTGATGCCATCGAAGATTGTAATTATAGATTAGTTTAATTGTAACAGTAGGCCTAATAGTAAATTGTACTTTTCACAATAGTTAAAGTTAAGGAAATAATCCATTTAATTATAATAAGTTAATTTTATATATTCAATAAATTTAGTAATTGTTTAGTATATCGTGTTGCTTATTTGTAAAACCCACATAGCGATTAATTATTTATAAATTAGGACGTAAACACGTCACAATACTCAACCTCACTCTTTTGGGCAATACAAACAAAAATACAGTAAGAAAACAAAAATCAGTGCTTGACAATCAATAATTGTTTGCTTTATTAGTGTAGTTAACATACATTGTAATAATTTTTGATAAACTGTACAAAGTGTATTATTTATATCACATATAAAACAATCCTATATTAATAATATATTTGTACAAAATAAATAGGCAAGTTAATAAAAAAAATCAGCTTAATCATTAAAGTACCAGAAAAAAAATTATCATTCACAAGAAAAAACACCACGTTAGGCAAATAATTAGACCATATTATTTATACAAGTAAAAGACGCTTATATTTTTAAAGAATAATATTAGGAAATATTTTTAGCACACAACCTACTCACAACCCCTCGGCTCCCATTATACTACGTCAGTATGCTAGAAGGAATAAAGAATAATATAAAAGCAAGCATGAAATATTATATTTGAAGTTGCAAAGACGGATAATACCTGAACATAATATATTTGTATTGAAAATTGCATACTTGCTTGTATGCGAAGCATATACAAAAATGTAGTTTGGATACAAATAACGCAATAGTATTACAATATCGGCTAATATGCCACATTGCGTCTAGTCTTGTAAGATTATTTCTCCAATAAGGGTTGTCTTGGTAACAAATAATGAGTAGCTCTACATAATACTTTCTTCTATATATCACGTTATAAAATTTATCGTTGAAAATAATCATTGATTTAAAAATTGTATTCCCAAAATAGAACTTTATCCTACCTATGTTTGTAGAAAAGTATAATGTAGCTCATACAAAAACAAATATTCATATACAAAATATATGGTTTTTACGTAATTTTATGATAGTAGAACTAGTAGACCGTGACGGTCCTGAATATAGGGAGATAAACGCATTGCCAGTCTAAGATTGCGCTGACCGCACGGTAGAAAGGTGATTATCGTTTGAACACATTTATGTTTTCCATAAAAAAACGGACCAAAGACGTACCATAAAAATATTATATACCATACGATTTAAATTAAAAGTATACAAAAATATAATATTATATTGCACATTATAGTCCACGATATTATTACATACATAGAAGTTCTGTTGATCATAACTATCTAAAATCTACGATACAAACTTTTACACTTACTCTAAAAATTATCACAAACCCTAGTCACCGAACATAATTGATTTAAGCATTAAAAAATACATTCAAAATATAAATAATACACACGAGTACGTTTACATAAATAAAAACGTCTTCGTATATATTATTTCGATTGGACTAAATATCGATTGTTTTTAGCTACAATTCTAGATGTAAAATCTTTATAGTATTCATACTTGCTATTCTTTGAATTACAAATCGATGAAATATATGTACTATCGCAAATCGACGTCCAAACATTTCAACCAATTAATTACAACACAATGTTCAGACTAGAAATAGCTCTAGAGGAAAAACGATATAGGTATCAGTCGTTCATTAAGTGTTACTTGGTTTGAGGTCACAAACCACAGTACGATGACTGGTATAGCCTCATATCCCATAAACACCATTTGGCAGCTGCACTTCGAAATCAGTTCAATAAGACTTAGAATGCTGAAACCACCGTCAGCTTTGATTATTGTTGGATCGCGGATTCTCCGGATAGTTTGTATTAGACGAGAATTGTTTTACTTGTAACTAGCGATCTATGTAATGATGATTTACGTGAGCTGAGCCAGCCACCTTGCTCATACATACTATAACAGACGCCTTCTAACAGACATGATCTTGTTAGAAGCACTACTTTGTGTCTTGCTTCTGGAGGGACTATGTTACTCAAATTATTATTAAATGTCCATTATTAAACTGTTTATATGTAACAAGTTAACATAAATCTAATTTGTACAAGAAAAACAATGTGATGTTTTGTTAAATGTAGAGTCAAAACACAGCTTATGGACTTGAAAAAAACACCAACTCGATACAAAAAATACGTTGTTCCGCTAAACAAAAACATGCAAAACATTACTAAACAGGATATGTTTTTTTGCTTTTATATACAAATAAAAATTACTTAAAATAAATAATATGATAATATTATAAATATTAATTTCGAAAATTAATATTTATGACTATCTACGACTATTAATACACTATGACTATCTACAATTAATTACATTTTAAATACAGAAATCGATAAATAGGCTGATAGGATTTTCTCTGTATAAAACACTGTTACAGGCTAATATGCCTATTACATATTACAGAGATTTTAAAAAATACTAGGATTCTTAACATTTCATATACTAAGAAAATTCCTCCCTTGAAACAAACTTACATATCCAAACTCAATTTATAATTGTTTTCATCTAAAAGAGATATTCAATGTAATAATTGAAGTAAACTTAAAATAACATTATATATTCATTTATAAAATGTATTTAAGTAGATAGACTGCATGGAATGAAGCTATTTCCTTACTTAGCTTCCATTTATGCAACCCAGAGTATTTATTATACTCGTATATACAGCCAGTCATTGGTATGACTTGGGGAAACATTAAACAGTTTCCAGACAATATTGTCATTTCTTACGCCTATGGAAACCAATAACCAATACCAAGCGGTGTTTAACGGTAACGTGCTTTCTGGAAGTAATCCAATTTAAAAAGCAATTCCCAGCAGTATTATTTAAGCGGAGTATTCCAATTCAATTCTGTGGTAAATCCCGGCCAGCCTGTGGCGCCAGACTTTAGCACATGTATTCATAAATACATCCGCAAAATGAAACAACTATATTTTACTTTTTAAAGAGACTATTCGCCAATGTAATGTGGTAATTGGATAATAAATATTGAAAATTTTATCTAAATCAGTATTTATTAACATTAAAAGAGAACTTAATTTTTAATTAACATTAAATTACACTTAACAATTTGTTTATTTTGTTTGTTAATTTTTTTATGGACACACCCCAACGAATACTGATAGGTTTTACACGTTTTTTACAAGTACAGTTTAAAGCTGCAATCATTGAAAAAAAAGAAAAAAAACGACTCATATTGGTCCCGAGAAGTCGGTTTCCGGTTTCATGGTCGGTTAAAATTAGTTCTTGTTAGGAAGGATGTCAAAGGTAGTGCTTTTTGTCTTTACTATCAATCTCCCACAGTACCAATCTCTGTTTTCTCCAGCGCAAACTGAAAAATACCTGAAACAATAGTGGACAAACGGTCGTACCAACGCTTATTTGAAACTAATCACCGTCAGATAGCAGAACATGCGCGCATCTACAGCAAATTGGTAAAGAAGAAGATAACTCCGTTTAACAACATTTTTCAGAAATTGAAAAAAATTTTAAATACATATTTTTACTAGAGCTTTAAAACTACGCATGAGGGTAGATTTACCTATTTTATATCTAATAACACTTTTTTTAATCTTACACATAAAATTTAAAAAATTCATTTTGTACAATTAAAAAATTACATTTTAATAAGGACTTATCCCCTTTTTGCCCCAACATCTTATAAAATGTTGTGGTATAAAAGGAAAATTAAAAGGAATTTTGAGTATTAGTATGTTTATTTGTATTACAAATTATAAAAATCAATTTTTATATTGATATTATAAAAATTAATAAAATATTAATTTAAATTCATTAATCATTTCATTTGCTAACTATTAGTCAAATCCAATATCAGAGTCTTCATCACCGATGTTGGGTCCAGGTCAATCTTCTTCTCTAAGGCTGTCTGTTGAGACCCATTCCCCCCAAAACTGGAAGTCGAGCCGTACTGGGGGATGGCTAAAAAATAGACAGGCAATAGGATCACAATTACACTTGAAAATCCACAAAAAACAAAAAATTAACAAGAGATAACAAACTAACACAAAAACAACAAACGCTATACCAAAATTACAAAACATAAGTGCCTATCTGCAGAAATACCAGAGACCCAAAATAGTTATAAAAAACATCCAATGAAAAATTTAGAAAAACTTTGACAACACTAATTAACCGGCAATTTAGCCCACATCCCATGATTACATCGAGGCCAAGGAGTAAGGCTGGGCAGCTCCGAATTAAAGCAAAGTAAAAATAATAAATAATCCCCTTTTAGTGAATATTTAAAACTAAACAATTTAAAAAAATATAAAATGGTACCGCACTATCAAAAATTCACGTCAAAATACTACGATTCACGAAACAAATAAAACAAACAAACTTAATCACTAGGCCTAAACATAAAAATAAATAATACCGTAATTTAACAGTAGGGGCCTAATAAATATAAAATTAAAAAAATATAACAACAAATTAACTAATTTAAGAGACCCTGGACTGCAAAGCCAAACCACAGCACATTAAAAAAAGTACAGCCAAAACAAAAATAATACATAAAACAAACTAATAAATATGCAGGTGCATGATACTGCAAAACAAAACAGGAAAAGACAAATAAGAACATGATTGGAGCAAAGAAGACGGTAAAAGATTAATTTTAGGTAACAATGATTCTGTTAGAAAATTAGATTTAAAACAAATTACATACTTAACAAATTGTAAAAGAATTATGTATATGGAAGTGAAAATGACGAACTGAAAATCTAGGCTATTGGCACAGAAAAGCAATATGTTAAAAGTGAAAATCAAACTTAACAGATAGACTAGGTTATTGTCAATGTACAGAAATATGGTAAATTGGTAACTCCAACTGCAAAAGGCTCAATAAAAATTATATAGAACTAACATTGAACATAAAACAAAATATAATTAAGAAATGAATGGTAAAATAGTAACCTTGAGCACATAGGCTCGAACCTAGTTTGACAAACATCTAGACCAAGAACACAAATCTAACAATACACTGAAAATAACAAATAAGCCTGATTATTATTATTATTATCTAAACAGAATATTTTCACCAAAAGGGTGATTAGATATTTGAAATTACAAACATGAACACTTACGTTTAAGAGTCTCTTAGCCAGACAACATGTGAACAGAGGCAGCCGAGGACAGGTCAACTCGACAGACCGATAGCTGGAAACCCGGAACGACAGAGTCCAAGCCAACGGCCACGAAGGTAAACAAATCGCAGCGCACGAGCGATCTCAGGCAGCCTGGCAAACCACGACAAGTAACTAAATGTATCGGTCAAACGACCCAGTACACTGCCATAGTACTAGACACAACCAGGTGGAACATATTATATATTTATATATAAATGCTACTATATTAATAATACAAAGGTGAAGCCAGCTGTTGGCTCCTGTTGCGACGCGGGTGGATAAATGGTGAACTATGTTTGGCTCAAGAGGGGGACAGCTCCTAGAGGAGTCCTGTTTTTGTCCCTAAATGAACTCTGTTACAGCTCCATTTCCTTCCTTTATATCGTGTGGACTATTATTTGAAGCTGTCCAATTCCTGCAACCATTAAAAGATAATATTTTCAGCCATACATATTTTATAATAACTCAAATTTTTTTAAAATATGGAGCTATCCCCCTTTTGCACTGAGGTCTCAAATTGTATTGGTTCGGGCAGTCTTTTTCTTTCTATTTTCAATGTTGTATTATTTTTAATTACCGCTGCTGTGTACTCATTTAGAACGTATAGACATTACTGAACATTAAGAAAAAAAATGAAAATAGTTTGTTGTCAGGAAATATTTATATAAAAAAACATAGAATTTAGTATGCTGATAGTTAATTTACAGTAGTTTGTCGAATAAATAACGTTGAAGGTAATTTTTGACAAATAAGACTACGTGACATAAAATGAGGAGCCAAAATACTTCAGCAAATGAACTTGGAATTTGTTCAAGCAGATAGACGTAAAATACAATCTGCTTATGCAAACTCAGAACGCATTATATTCTTAAACAATATTACTGGATTTATTTGAGCTCTAGACATTTTACAATAGAGCCAACTGTTAGGAACTTTTACTCTACCATGCTATTATTCCGGATAACGACTTATAACTAACTATCATAAAATATCTAAATGCATGACAATAATTTTTTTTGAAATGATATTACTAATGTTATATTGTTGAGCAACATTTCAAACATTTTAAACGTTTGAAATAATGCATGTGTTGTTCTCGTGTAGGATCCCATAAAAACCAATACGTCTTGACTAAATCCTTTATCACATTAACACAAACGAAATATAATGGTGTTTAACTAAGTTATTTATTGTATATTCAATAAAAATGAGTACCGTCTTAATTTTACAGTATTATAATAGGCTATTAAATTAACTGCCTGGTTTAATATTAGACGCAGACCACAGGCCACTTAACGTGTAAGGGTGGGTGGGAGGGTAATTACCACTGTGCGTGTACCATACACACCCACCCACCCATTTTACCACGTACCATCACGACCTTTGTAGTGCCCGAAAATTCAGCTTACGTTATCCTTAAGTCGTGGTTTTAGCCTCATGTAGACAACGCCTTATTTTTAATGTGACAGTCTAAATATTCATGTATGTCGGAATTAGATGACCTGAAAGATGCCGAGAAGAGTATATTAATCTAGGATATACAGGACCCTTCTCGTAAGGACGAATGGACGTTCACGAAACGACAGAGTGGATTGTAAGTGGTGTTAACGTGGAAATGTTATATCGTTTATGGTGAGACAGACTAAAATATGTTACAATGCTACTCATTCTGAAAAGATATGTTTGGGTTTGAACTAATGGATATGCTTTTAAAGCTATTTATGTTTCATATTTAATTTAAATCTTTAAACTTTCACAGTGCGTACTTTCAAGAAATACTTTATTCTAACTCCAAAGTCTGACATATACGAATAATCTGAAATTTATTTCTTGCTAAGGTTATTAAAACGGGAGCAAGAGTTAACAGATTAGATCCTTTTACATATTGTGTTATTACAATTACCTGTATAAGTACGTGTTTTTTTATGTATATTTTGTAAATTTTTCATAATACAATAAACAGGTTCAACAGACCATAGTATCGTCTGCTTGGTATTCTGTTAGCTGGATAAAGCCGATGGATTTGTGGAATACCCCAGTTCTTCTTAGGATGGGAATAACTACTGTAGAATTCAAAAAGCAATGTACTCGAGTTTGAACCTCCGCTACAAAACAACTACTCATCCGATTTCGTTGTGTTGTTCAGCAAAAATTTAGCTTATTTAATCTACGTAATATTATATAACTTACATATTTTTTAAAAGACTTTAAATGTACTACTACAGATAAGTCAGAGAAACCTTAACCAAATGTGAGGAATATTGTTGTTTTTAGTCTATCCAAATCATAGAATCTTCTGTTGTAATTTTTGTTAACCCTTGCAATATTAAAAAAGGTTGAACATACAAACTTCCAAAAACGGTTCAAAAATACCGGAATGAAAAATAAAGTAAGGTTATGAAACGGTAAGTCCGATAACAAAAATTGTATGATATAATATCACATGATAATTCAACAGACATCGATGTACGGTCACTCACGCGCCCAGTCGGGCCACCCGACGGGGTGTTGCCACGTCATACAGCTTGACTTCCACTCCGTATTAGGGGACTTATTAGCTATGAATGACAGGTAGGCAATAGGTATGTTACAGCTAAAAGCTGATGAATCACTCACAGATACTATAAATGTGATTCCTACAAATCACCAATAAAATGGGTGACTATCATTTTCATGTTACATTCAGCTTGTTACATTTGTAATTAAAATAACTATAAATAAGTTATTTTTTAATTTGACAATCTGTTTAGAGCTACAAAAATGTTGTTTAAAACCTGTATTTGGAGGTCCAAAGCCCTCATGAGAAAAGGTGATGGAAAATGTTTTAAACTAACATAGAAATCACAGATTAGATCCTTTTCAATATTGCTGTTGTTAAAATTAACTATGTAAGTACATATAAAGTATTTAAAGTTTGAAAAAATGTTGGAAAAATAATCGTAATCTGACAACAGTTTCTATATTGAAAGATGTAACACAATAAAAAGTATTGTACTGTGCGATTTGTATTGAAACCTTGGTGAAAAAAATATTTTTGTAACAAAATTGCGTGTAAGGCAGCACTTATTTAACCACTTTATGCCAATGTAAGCTACTAAAACTAGTAGATATTAAAGAAGAAGTACAATACTGACTTTTTAAAAAAAATAAAAATTAATAGATTGGAATAATATATATTATTTGATGGAGTACGTAGAAAACACATGTTGTATTTTAACAACGTCTTAGCTAATCCTTGAGCATGCTGTTTGTGACAGGGATTTCAACTAGCCTGTTGTCCTGGACACGAAATCCTTATTCAAACATTTACCTTTCTCATCCTTAAAGATACACTCTATGTTTATCTTGGTAATATTTCTCATTTAGTATTGTCAAAAAACGTTGTACTATCAAGCTTTTTTTTTGATACCTCTTAGAAACCTTCCGAAATAAAATTATAACATTGTGCTTAAATTTATAATTAAAAACGTAGTAAAACCTTCTAGATTATGCACATTAATTATTAATATTATTGTATCAAATTACCAAATAAATAATATATAATATTAAGTTAGATTTATTTTCGAAAACCACGTGCTGTGGTGATGAACCACCATCCCACCCATAAACGTACTGTGTTAATGCCTGACCCACCCACCCAAACATACACATACAGTAGTATTATAAATTATAAACCTAAACTCTTAAGAAACGATAATTCATCAATAGGAGGCTCTAACAAATTAAATTTAGAAAAGCTTTGTCAATATACTCTTATAAGAAATTCCATTAAAAATGCACTCTTAAATTACGTAATAACTGGGATATACGAGTATGTTTTAAAATGTCAATCTAACATAATACATTTAAATGTACTGGAAATTTCCTTTAGTCGGTAAATACTTCTAAAGGAGTGTAAAACTTACGTATGGCATGTATGGTTTGTAAATTATCAAATTTGACATTTAACTAAGCATTCATTACTTTATTTTTAATTTGAAAATACTAGTTTAAGAAATAAAATTTCCCTTTTACTATTGTGCTGTGTTGCAACTTGTAATTATTTTTACATAAATTTAGCTAATATCATATTGTGGGCCAGATATAATAAAATAACTTAGAGTTTTGGACGGAAAACGTACAAGCGTACATCGGCTTGGGAAATAACCACAGTCACGGACAACCCTCAAATTAAGTGTGGCAAACCCTCTCTGGCCACATAATCCCGGTCAGTTCCAGGGTTTATCCTTTTATCACATCACTTTAATAAATTACTTTGTGCATGCTGGAGTCCAGTTTACTGAAATAATCAATCATTTGTTGTCGGCGTTGTAACACAGATAAAAACTTTATTGACAATTACAGTGTGGTACGAACAATAAATACGATACATTGGGCCTAGTTGAAAATGTCTATTTATTTTCATTGCTTTACGACCCAAAATTACTTTGATTGTGTTATTTAGGAGACAATCAATTTTCAACGCAACCCTATTTACAAGTGCAGAAAATGAAGGTTCAAGACAATTACAAGTTCATAGGTCAGTAACCCTGGTTCGTCTTCTTCCTTGGTTATCAGCTGATTTACATTGTTGCATTGTTGTTTACTTTAATTGGGTTTCGTGCAATATCATTAAGTTGAGATTAGAAACAAGGTTTCGAGCAAAGACCATTGAGTGTTTATTGTGGATATTTTAAAACAAAATATCATTTGTTTTAAAACCTTAAAAAAGTCATTAAAATCATGTAATTAGTAGTAATAAATGTTAATAATAATAAAATGTGTTATAGATATATATATTTTTTCATATTTATTTTAAAACATGGGTTGTGTTAAAAAAAACAACCTGAATTTGCCCTATACGTAACTTATATAGTTTTTCCAAAACCGAGTATGATTTATGGGTTAACATGAAATATTTTACTGTCTGTTTTACATGTTAGTATATGATTATTACTATAAATTAGTAACTCAAAGCGCAAAACTTGAAATACCTGTCGTTAAAGATATTATAACTGTAATGTATTATTTTCCTACAGTTAATTTAAATCAAGTAATTTAAATGTATCAAATCCATATATACATTGATATATTTGATACTTAAGGAATTGTCCCAACATACTGAGAACACAATAAAATAAATTATTATATTAGGATGAAAGTGAACATAAGTCTAATTTTTCTTATAGAAAATTCTTTTTTGAAATAAGATGGAATTTGAAATAAATATATATCACTTGAATAAGAGTACAAGACAATTCAATTTAACAAATATTCTTTTCCATTTAAAAACTGCAGCACTCAAAATACTGAAATGTATACGACGGAAAAAATGTACAACTGGGAAATATTTAGTAAATAAAATTGCATGAAGTAAAACGAACTTTATGAACTTAATGGAAGATAATTCTTATAATATTATATTTATTTTATATTTATAATTATTATACTACTGCTGAGGGTAGTAGCAAATCTACTGAATCAAGGATTAAATTTGATAGCGATCTTGTCTCAACTATGATTGATGCCGTATTTCAAGAGAACCCCGCGGGAAAGTTTAAATGTTATCGTATTGGCAAAAACGCGGGTGATATGCCTAGGCCTTTGAAGATTGTTTTCCAGGACCGCAAAGACGCCTTTTCATTTTTTAATAAGTTTGACATAAATGCTGTCAAGGACCTAAAACCTGCTCTTGCTAATATTACAGCATCAAGAGACAGAACTCCTCGTGAGAGGAAAGTGCTTGAAACTAGAATCTACAGTTTCCGGTGACAACCGCGTCAAGGTACTATCTACAATATTTACAAGATGACCAGACGTTTCGCCCATACTGTGATGTGGCATCCTCAGTGGTTTCTCTGAGACCACTGTCTCTAAACCACTCTAATAAATTGAGTGGTTAAAATGCACTTACTTAATGTAAAATTGAGTGGTTAAACCACGTCAAGGTACCATCTAAAATATTTACAAGATGACCAGACGTTTCGCCCATACTGCCCATCCTCAGTAGTTTCTCTGAGACTGAAATCGGCGAATGACCTTTCCAGCTTTTCTCACGTGGGTCGTGCCACCGCCCACTCTCCAGCATACCTGCCTACCAGTCCCCCCCCCCACCACCTGTTATAAAAGCTGGCGGGCAAGGCTTGGGGAGGTTACAGGGCCTTTGATCCGTCTCTCACCCACGGGGCGGCGGCTATGCCATGGCCTGTCTTCAGGCGGCTGACCCATGCCGGGAGGGGTGCGTTACGACCCCCAAATCGGGTAGCCAGCGGGGACAGGGTGTCGGTCCTCGGACTAGTATCCCGAAACACACGTCTGGCGAACGGTCCCACCTGTTGACCGTAATACAGGTACTATGGGGGCGGGGGGGGGCCCTGTGACTTCCATCATCTGGTTGTCGCACCCTCCGCCATTGAGGCATGGACTCATAGTGGTAGTGGGGTGCTGTCATGGCACTAGTCTGCTCTCCGTCTTCGGGCGGGGTGACAGATGGGGCCCGGCCCTTCCGGGACGCTCAGGGTGAATGCGATAACACCCAAGCCAGGTCTAAGATAGCTGGCGCCGGTGGACGGCGGTGGCCTCTGCTTAACGCTCAGCAAGCCATACCGAACGAACCTCCTGACCCCTGCGGGGTGACGGAGGCGGCAGGCGTAAGCCTCCCTCGGAATAGGCATACCTTGCCTCTCGAGGGCCGCCCAGCAGTGCGTCAGCGCGGGAATACTATGTCATAAAAGTTGGAAGGTCATTCGCCGATATCAGTCTTAGAGAAAACACCGAGGATGCCACATAACAGTATGGGCGAAACGTCTGGTCATCTTGTAAATATTGTAGATAGTACCTTGACGCGGTTGTCACCGTAAAATGTAGATTCTAGTTATGACACCGGCCGCTTAAGCCTAAGTTCTAAGAAAAATGAACTACTGTACCTCTTATTTACTTGCTAACCTAATTATGACGTTTCCATATAAAAATAAATGAGTAACTACAAAATCAATCTATACTGTTCGTAGATGTTATTGATTTATTAAATGCCGTTTATAAAAAAAGGATTGATATATTTGGTACAATCCATAAGAGACCTGATGAACAATGTAACAGTGTAAACCAATTTTTACTTACTTAGAGAACCATTTTTGAAACCAATGCCTAGGTTAAAAATAAAGTTTCCTAGTTAAGTATTTTATAAGGTTAAGTTCACTTAAGCTACTGAATTGAACTTAAGTCATTTAGTAGGACATTTTATACATTACATAGTGTTTATCACTTTACCAAAATATTGTACATATTAATGGCATAGATTCGAGTGCAGTACACGCAATACAATACTTGGTGTATTTCCTAGAATACATGACTTCAATACATTACATAATTTTCCACAGAAACAAGAGAATTGCAAATGAGTTTGAGGACGACGTATAAAAGTTTGCGTAAATTATACAAAAGTAATAAAAAATATGTAAAATAAATGTTGTATTCCTACACTACAGTGATGTGTCAGCTGATCGAGGGGTTATAGTTTATACAGTGATACGTCATTATAGTTACGTAACGCTACCTAAACTTAGTTTTACATAATTTATTTCAAATGCAACACTTTTTTTGCAATTTTATTTTTTGCAATAATAAACATATTTTGCGACTTAAAATCAATGTTCGTAATTTCAGTTAAAAGATACTCACGAGGCCAATCTAAATATTAAGATGTTGGAGTTGCCGTCTTATGTTTGCAAAATAGTTAAAAGGAAATCTCTGGCCAACGTATTTTATGTATTGTGTAAAGTATGCAATCATGCAGATTTATAATTTAAATACCACCACCTATGCAAAAATGTGTATTGACTCAACGTTTATTTAAAAATTATCTAAATTTTATATTTTAACTTTCTTCAGATCATATTGTGTACTATTACCAAAATGAACATATTTATAATGTCTAATTAAATATAAATAAATGGCATTTTAACCACTTAAAAATACATATGTAAGTTAGATTGTCATTAATCGACAAAACGTTAAGAAAAGTGACAGTCGACATAATAAAATCAATAAAATGTCACTCGAGATAATTCAACGATAAAAAAAAAAAATGAAATACTAGGATCATTAATTTACTTTTTCATGAAATAATAAAGATACATTTTACTTATCACAATATAATTTGAAACCTAATAATGCATAGTTCACTAGCCAACAACATTAAAATGATAATTGGTTTTAATTGGATCCTTTTTAAGTATCCCATTTCTTAAAAACAATTATCCTTTCCTAATTAAATTAATTTGAATAAATACTTAAACCATTTTACTTTGACTCAAGAGTATTTATAGTAGGAATTATGAGATTTTTTAATTGTTAAAAAGCATAAAAGGAAAGGCACTTTTAAGAATTAAAAGATTCCAGTCATGAAAAACTTTAACGGATGGTATTACTATAATTTGATTTAGAAAAAATAATTTACATTGGTGTCTTTTTTGATTTATATAATTAATGTTATGTGTACTGAACAAACTTATACTTTTAATTATTTTAGAAATCATTTTCAAGTTACGAGAAAATAATTTATTTTCTTATTCAATCCATTTCCCCGGGTATTTCGTTATCAAATCAAACAGGATGGATCCAATCTCTCAAACCAAATGGAAATGGGGCTTTTAAGCGGTGAATAACAATGACGAGGCTGGAAATGGAAATTGAAATTCAAACACTGAACGTAACGTATTTACCACGTCGTCGAGTGTGTGCCAGTGTTCATTCATAAATAGCGTCAGTGATACTTGTTAACATTCACCTATTGTTTTCCATCTAAAACATTTGTAATTTGCAAACTATAGGCAGATTTTATTCTTTCGAACTATATGTAACTTCAAGTAAATACATAATTGAGTTAAAATATAAATATATATATATATATATATATATATTCTATGTATTTTTAACTATATTATTTACTTAAAGATTGGCAAATAATTTACTGATAATAACAACAGTTACTTCAGGACAAAATGTTGAGATGTAGGCGATATGTTCTATGCTCGGTCCTCTTAATACCGTTCACCCAATGATTACCATCGACGTAGACACAATTAGAGCAGTCTGTTGTGTCCATTTCAGGTGGTAGTCAAGGCTCACATGTTGTGTGTAGGGAAGAGAACTTAGTGTCAGGCTTGTCAGTTAGTTGAAAATCAAACCAACACTACGTGGTTCGGATTCCACGTAATAACCTTTGTTTTCCTGGATAAAGACTATTAATAAACAGCTCTTTCCAAATAACAGTCGACTTTAGTTAGTAACAATGACTACACTCGTTTATCTACACTCATGGCACTCATCCACTCATATTCGCCCACATCCCTACGATCGGCGTCTTACAAACTAATAAATGTAATAAATAGCTATATCCTGAAGTCTAGTTCATTGAGCAAGTACTGAGTTCAAAATTTACCTTTTCTGTATCAAATATCAAACAAGACAACATTTATTATTTCAGAAAAAAATAAACAAGGGTGTTTGATAAAACAGCGGTAACAACTATATAACAGACTACAGTGACGTAATGTAAGAGAAACGACTGAATACTCTTTACAAAATAAAATATAATGATGTGACGCCCAAACACCAAACTGGAGAGTAAACTAAACTAAATCGTTGTTTTACAAAATATTTATTAACATTTAATAGAAGTGTGTAATACATAATATGTTAAATGGCCAACTTAGCATCCTAAAATGATTACGTGAATTTACGTATAAATGTAATAACTGAATGTTAGAAATTGTATTGGATAAAGACAAAAAGAAACTCTTTAAGAACAGAAATATCCAAATCTACGAGTAAAAGAAAATAGTGGAAGTATTCAACGACTTAGTTAAATTTACGTTATCCACAAGCTAAACAAACAGTAAATTAACTATATCGAAATGTGTATTAACTACACAGGCAAAACAGTTACTTCATTTATTTACATACATTGAAATTTTTTTCTATCACAGTCCATGATAACTGCACAATAATAATATCTTTAATAAAAGAACTAACTAACATAAAGAAATAACTTTGAACATCGCAAACGGAAACATATTCAAGACAATTTTACATTCAATTAATCGTTTAATGAGTCAAAACAATATTTGACTGTAAATGAATGATTCACTAAAAGTAATGGAGAGTGAAGTTATGAATTTGGTATTCATGCAAACAAGTTGGTAACAGTCATACGATTCTTCCATTTGATTTTTTTCAATATTTCTGACAGAAAAAGGGGTTTTTATTATAATAATGATCATAATACGAATAGATAGAAGTTTCTATTATGTTTAACCTAAATAAGTCAATAGATATTAATCTAAGCACACTATTTTTATTTTGTTTAAATGACATAATTAAATTATAAGTGTTATATTTAATTATAATTTGTTTAGTTCCATTTAATATTATGATTTACAATTCGTTTACTTTACCCCTAGAAGTGCAGTTTACGCATTACAAAAACATTATTTGAGCACAAAACAAAATAACACATGACATGTAACCTTCTTCTCTTTTTGTGTGAGGTTACATTAATTAATTTTTGTTTTTATAATTCAATAAAAATTCATTTTATTAAATTTATTAATTTTAAATGATCTCAGGGTCGTATTAGTGGGTAATTTGGTGAAGCTATATAATACAATAAATCAAGACTTGCTTTCTAAAATTAGTTTATTAACATTATTTTTTAAAGTTATTGTTCTTTTCTTTCTAACAACTTTTGTTATTACATGAAAATTGAGCTTTGATTAACTGTCTAAAAAACAATTCTTTGAAACATTTTTTAAACTAGACTTATAGCTACACTTATCTGAATAGTTTATGGTTCCGGTGAGACCGCATGGTGACAGATTTTATTTTAGTTGTTAAACTGAGATAAATTATTCACTACTATTGAAATTACAGTTTCTAATTTTAATTTTACATTGTTTTCAGAAAATAGAAAAATAAAAAACCAAACAGTTAAATTACAAACTATTAAACAATTTGTGCCAAAAGTTGGAGGCCAGTGGACCTCCAAGAAGTTACTGTCACGACTATCAGAAAGGAAGTGACCGAGAATAAGTGAGCGAGACATGGCCGGTGGCGTCAGTTGCCAGTTCGTTTCAAATACGAACGTGGTTCTCCCTCTCCTTCATACCGTCAGCCTATCGCGTGTCTCCTTGTCCATAGTGTTTTCAATTTTCTTTATTCCAAACGATTCGTCCCCAGTAGGTGCTGCACCTGGTGACTGGCTTTTGAACTAACCAAGTCCTTTTCTCATACTTGGGACCTGGGTGAAGGCTAGCTGCACATTCCTCTGGGTTCCCATGTCGTTTCTTGTGGCGACACAATGTCCTTTGTTTGTTGATCACAACCCAAAGGAATGTTGTTTACTGAATTCTTGGAAAACATCTGCCACGACACGAACATCTCTATTCGCTTTTCTAGCTGGCTGGTTATTTACTTACAACGATTTTCGAATATTATCTGAATGTTTGTTATTTATTTTAATTAAATATATCCCTTTCCCCATTAAAACAGTTTATTATTTATTTAGTTTAATTAATTTATTCATCAATTTGGTGGACCTGTTACAGACACCAAAATTGATTCATTACTGAATAATATAACGAGTCTAATTCGAATGATAAGTAAAATAATTCAAACTTACATATGTCATACTCACAAACCAATAGTTCAATTGATATTTGACTATTTAGATACAGTCTAAACACTGCTATACTTGTTGCTAATGGTGGTATAATATACTTTAATGAAATGCTACTTATAGATCACTATCATAGAGAGTCTGTATATACTAACTTTTACATACAGAGAGTTGCTGAGAGTAGTAAAACTTGTAAAGTGAGAAATTAATGCTTTAATTATAATTGTAATCAACTAAAAGCCAGTCAAGGGAGATTTGAGCCTTTTCTAATTATTCAAGGTTTGTGCCATAGACTTATGACAATATCTACAAAGATCCAGATTTTATAATTATATATTCATTTTCAAACATTACATGCTAACATTTACAATGCTATCCATATACTTTTGACACAATATCTACAAAGATCCACATTTTATAATTATAAATTAATTTTCAAATATTACATTTTATAATTTACAATGCCATTATTTCATCCATTATAATTAAGGAGAAGGGATTTACTTAATAGTCGATATTTCGTTTCTAATCGGTCAGGACTACAGAAAACACACGTAGTTAATCATATTTAATGACATACCCAATCATGTCACATTTGTAAAGTTCTTGTCGATCAACCTTGCTGGTACAACCAACACTGATTGACATGTTGATGAAGCACTGTTGTATGTAAATTCTAACTATTCATCGTGGACACTCTGTGACAGGTTGTTTAAAATATGTTTTTAACTTTATTATTTCTTCATTTTGTTACTGCAATTTATATCTTATTTAACTATTTACGCATGTGAAATTAAATCTAATACAAAGAATTTTGATATTTATTTAGAAACAATTATTTTTTTCAGTGTACATTTAAATATATACAAAAACCAAATTTCAAATTCGGATATTTTCACATCCTATCGAAAAAGGACTGTTTAAAACAAATTAAAAATCACAAAAATCTATTTATCTCAAACTATTTACAAAAAAAAGAGAAGTTTCACAACAAATAATTGTTATGTTATTTTAATAGTAGGTTAAAATCAATCAACCTCTGTTTAAATACACTTTGAATAATTACTGATATTTCCACTGCATAATGATTAAGTTTGTAATGTATCTCTTAACCTATAATTATTAATAAAATAATAAACGATCTTCCAAAGATTATAATATATTTTATTATGTTCTCATTTATTGAACAAAATAACATTTTTGAAGAGTAAATGTAATGTGGTAGAGGAACTTGCTTATTCAAAGAAATAATGAAATAACATTTTAATGTTATGATATAGTGGGTTTTTACTGTTCAAATTATATTCATACGAAGTAAAATTAATTATTCTCAATCAGCAGCACTAAATTTGCGAAGTAATAAAATGAAGTATTCTATAAAACATCTTATGTAGCCTATCATGGGTGAATTAGTATTTAAAGTATATTTCTCTATAAATACGCAAACAATTGCAAGTGACAAATGACAAGTTACACATACAAAATATTTATGCACCCTTAGGCTTTATTATCAGACACTACAACAGCTAATTTAGCAATGCAATTAACTGAAGACTTCTATAAGCTAGTTATTTGTAAAGTAAGAGTACGTATAGATAAATTATTATAATTTATTACAAACTTGCAGTTTAATATGTTTTGAGTTTTCTTTGCAACTTGATTTAATTATGAATGTAACAATTACACACTTACGTTGAAATGAATTTGTGGTGGGTTTTTTAAAGATGAATAAAGTGATAAAATTTATGAAAAATATTTAATATATTTTTTATTTTTCATCGTTGGTTACAAGTTAGTCTATAATAACAACGAACCTCTATCAATCATCTATAAATATCCGACGATTTGCAAGTTAAAGTAAAAATGGAGATGAGGCTTTTAGTAAAGTGAAAAATGCCCAACTGCTGCTGACAATGGGTATTTAGAATAAGGGTGGTTTACTTTTTTCGTGTTCATTTGGTAATATTCACAGTGGAACGGTCCATCCATATAACCCGTTACTTACAGTTCCAATGTATGCATATATAACACACAGTTTAAAATTTGTTCTGAACTGTTTTAGTCATATTTTAGTAGAAACTACAACTAAATCCTAAATAAGGGTATATTGGGACAGACTGTGACAGTAAGTTCTTGTGACCTACATCGGCTTAAAATATTTTATGAGAAATGTGCTGGTATTTAGGGCTGACAGCTAAATTCTAGTACTTTCACCTCGCTATCATAAGTAATGCTCAAACACCCAAATTTAAGTATATGCTGTGGATCACAACTTAGTTAAAACACAAACTCAAACTATGGATCACATATTAATGACTGTACATTGCACTCTTTTGAAGGGGGCGGGGACAGGTTGGAGAAGCAGGTGTTGAATAGTTGAATAGACTGAGACTTAGTTAATTAATTTTCATTTAAGTTTTCTTTTTTCTTTAAAAAAATTATGCCTGTTACTTTTAATGCCAGCAAACAAAATAAAATAAAAAGGGTAATATTTACTCATTTAAAACATAATAATTACTGAGATACAATAAACAATTAAATTAAATAAATACACTTTTTAAATGAATTATCCGTATTGCAATAAAAACCTCTAAGTATTTAATATGGATGTGTCAGTAGATATACTACAAATATATCCTGTTTTGAAATTTTTCATGCCTAATTTCTTACTGGAAATATATTTTACTATGTTAAATTTATTTAATACGCGTTTAAGTGGTATTCAATGAAACTATTGTTATTCTATTCAATCATTCGAGTGCAATGAACCGTCGGGGACAATATAGTACATTGACACGTAATAAATGTTAAGAGCTCTGGCCTTAAACCAAACGACAAATATTGCTCCGAGCAACTCCTACGTCATGAGGCTATACGAGTTCACTGTACTTCAATTACAATTTTTTTCTATTAGCACAGCTTTCTTTGTCTTCTACAATAAAAAAGGGTATTCTATTAAAAATTTAACCACACTAAAGTTATTGATGTAGAAATGTTCGTTGATAAAGCTGTTCATTTTGAAAAAGATTTCACATCCCAAAATGTTAAGCCATATGTTATAAAAAGACATAGAGGCTTAACGAACGTCTGTCGCAATTTTAAATAAATCAAAATAACGGATGCTATTTGAAGAAAAAAACCAATACAATTTAAGTTCACACGCGCGCTGCCAGATAAATCTGTCACGATTGACGAACGACTGGCTTCCCTGTTAGATAAAACTTGAAAGTAAGTTTTAGTAGGAACGTCTTTGAAACTTCAGCACGTGATGTGATAAACTAATAATGATTTACTTCAGTATATAGCTTATACATCTTTGATACGTAATAGAAAATAAATTAACTTTCTAAGCAAAATATACTCATGAATATATAAAAACAAATTACAGTTTTGAAAGTAAAACAGTACTGTGATAAATAATAGAATCAAAGTTTCTATACACGACACATCTTAAGAGTTTAACCCTAAAACATTAAAAATCATTATTATTTATATAATATTCTTTATAAAGTATTATATTCATACGAAAAGTATTACATTTATTTATTTGTTGTTGTTATAGGTACCTATATTGGAAAACCCCACAAGTTAAAAATGTATAACAAGGTTTGAAATTAAAAGCAAGAACACATGCAACATGTACAGAAACATTTCAAAAAGTGTGATACAGATCTTTTATTACATGTAATATGATCAAATTAACAACAATTACAGATTTATACCCTACATTGTAGTTCAATTGTCATAAATATGTTTATTATAGTGTGATTAGTTTTCGGTTACGACTCTCCCAAACCAAAACTTTACATTTAAAAACAAACGTGTTATTTAAATTTAAAATGTTCCCACCCTAGCTGAGTTTTTTTAATATTCTTTGTGGACATTTTCATTTTAGCCACCATTTTGTTACTCATAACAACGTATCTTTACAAAACATTCATAAATAAAACTGCTCTCGCTGAGATCCTTATGTCTTTTAAGACATATTTTTGGAAACCTTAACTGTTTTAGGTTTTTGTCAAAGAACATATTAACTTTTTCACTAAAGATATCCAGTTTGAGAAAGTGTATATCAGCATCGTTACGTTTCATCCAGCTGAGAATAAAATACAATACTTCAATACGTGTTATATTGTACACTATTTTCACTGAATAAATTATAATTTTAATTATCGTTTTGTAGGACTAAACCTTTGTGGGGTGTAGCCACTTGAGTGAGTTTTAATATTTATGCAATACATATTTACCAGTTTTTGCCGTATTGAAATTAATATACTTTTCGTTTGTTTACCAATATACACATTGCATAACTTGCATAAACTAGAAATATTTGTATTTTGGGTTTTCATAATTTCTATTATACAATATTTTATCATTTTATTTTCAATGTACTTAGTCAAAAACATTTTAATATTAGTGACAGACTCATTTGCTTAAGAAGTTCTATTATTGGCATTGAAATGTCATTAATAATGATACTGTTATTGTTATATGTCATATAACATGGGTTTTCATAATATTTAATAGTTAATTTTACTCAAATAGTTGTTGAATACGTTTATATGTTTTGCATTTTTGAAAATAAAATAACCGTAGTAGGTTACATACAAAATAAAGGTTAAGATTTTTGAAATCCATATTTAAAAAATGATAAAACAAATTGAATAATTACTTAGTCAGAACAGTCAACACGAAAAAAGGTCATTTCATCTCTCCCTAAAGAAAGAGGGGCACATACTCCACGTAATTTATCTTGATACATAAATTATAATACTAATAATATGTATATATACAATATTACCAAATAATTTTTAAAACTAATACTGAAGCCTACATTTCACATTTTATTACAACCTATAAGTCAATAACTAACACATGTAAATGTGATTTCAAGTAAGCTTATACTTTATGGTATTGTAAATAAATTGAGAACAGCCAAATGGTACAACATTTTGGTTTAAGCTAATTTGTGCATGCCACTTATTAAAATTAACATTCACAACAATTTAGTTGTAATAAATTGCCGAGGTCATAATTAAAAAGAGTAAAAACATCATCTTAACCTTAGTGTTAAAAATGAGATCAACCAACAAGGCTGATACAGCAGCTGGCAAAGATATTCAAAACAAAGGAATGATTAATCCTGACTTGGAAATCCAGTAAAATTTTAACTATCGTGTTCGTTCACTTAAAATAATAACAAACCTTTGGCTTGTGCTGAGTTTTAGAGACTAACATTTCAGGAATGTTGTTGTAATCTCTATGAAATGTATGTAAAATGTTGTTACTATAAACAATGTACTGAGTTTACTCCTAAACAGGAATGATACTTTATGTTTAGACTACTAAATGCATTTTAATGAATGTTTCATACACCTTTAAATTCAAAAGAATTGTTGACTTTAATAATAATACAACAATTATCACGACACATTCCATTTTACTATTTTAATGAGTATCTCCAAAGAGTCTAATTATTTTGTAGAATGTACTTAGTTATTGTTGTTTTTTGTTACTTTGTTAGTGTATATTTGTTGTATTAAAAGCTAAATATGTTTTTCCTCTAAAGTTTACAACAGTATTTGCATTTGTGTAAAATAAAGATTAGGCGATTGTTTTGTTAATGTAAAAACAATATTCTTTTAAGATTGCGATAAATTTATTTGACGTCTATTAAAAGAAAGTAATTTCGAAACACGATGGCTACAAGTGAATATAGTTTTCAATCACACCAATATGGTTTTCAATAAACGAAATGGAAATTCTAACTTAACAAAACTCTCTAAATCTCGATAGGAGTGGGAACGTGCTTTTTGTAACAACAAACATTTCACGCTAACGGGGAACGTCCTGTCGAGAAAGTCGTTAATATTTCTTACGGAAGTCTATGTATTGTGAATACATCACTTTAAAGGGGATAAGTTGCTGAAATAAATTCCACAAACTCCATTTCTAAGGAATCACGTTACAAGACAAAAAAGCACTTAGTCGATTGAAAATATATTATTGTATTTATGCTAAACCTTGCCACTATAGTATAAATAATTTATTATTAACAGAAAAGATTATTTTATTATAATAGTTTAGAATATTTATCCGTTGAATACATAGTATGACCGTACTTTATGAATTAGTACTTGAGGTTTTTATATTCAATGAGGCTCTTAGCTTTATTCAAATATTTACTGAAAAATTAGTATTTAGACTTCTTATACTTAATTATTTCTTTTATTTTTTAAAATATAAATGTAAGTAGTACTCTGTCGTGGCACAAATTAAACCAGCATTTTCAATTGATCCATGTAAATTGGTCTATTTTGTGATAGAGTGGTTCTTAAGAAATACAATCTTAGCATTTAATGTAGTTAAATATAATATTTAATTAAAATTTAATTTTATTTATAGTGAAAATGAGCGTCATCAGTCTCAGACGTTAACGTTTATTGATAAATAAATTTTCAAAAAGTAATACACAATTTCTAACTGTATCTCATAAGTAAATCTTAATTTGGTTTACAAAAACAATATTTGGTTTTTCTAGTCATTTTACACACGTGTATGATTCAAAGATTTTTTTAATTATCTAATTTTATAATAAGTGGAACATGTTGTTTGATTTTTGAAATTTGTTAATGATGGAGTATCATATGAGGGAGACAAAGGTAGTTGGACATTTGCCATCATTACGTGAAAATTACCAATCACGACGTTTCGATTTGGTAAAACACCTACCTTTTTCAAGTGCTAAAAACTAAATTACATCTACACAAACATGTTATAAAACTACGTTCTTAAACTAATAAACTTATCTAAATTAATAATTATCTACATTTTAACCTAGATCCTAGAATGGGGTAAAACAAAATCAACTTATACTAAATATAAAATGTTAACAGGGTTAAATTAATATAACCAATTAGGCGCTGTCAAGGTCACGATATCAACAAAAAAATTTAAAACACAATAAAAATTAATATTCAAATCAGACTGAAATAAGATTACATTAACTAATCATAAATATGTGGTACCTGAAAAACACTATTAATTTAAAATAACATTCAACATGCACAAAAATGATATATATATGACTCGGAAGGGCTGAGACTACTAGTAGATAAGTTTATTAGTTTAAGAACGTAGTTTTATAACATGTGTGTGTAGATGTAATTTAGTTTTTAGCACTTGAAAAAGGTTTGGGTTTTACCAAATCGAAACGTCGTGATTGGTAATTTTTACGTAATGATGGCAAATGTCCAACTACCTTTGTCTCCCTCATATGTTGTTTGACCTCAATTTTTACAACGGTTGGAACACGATAAAATCCATTACTTTAAGACTAAGTTCGTAGAATGAATTTAAATATTAAAGCGGTGTAGATGCAAATACTCTTCATACAAATATGTAATATAACTATAGTTTTATGGTGTAATTAAAATATACAAAGCGGGATGACAGCACGCCATGTTTGGTTTTAATGAGGCATATCTTCTTTTAAGACACACAAACACAATGACGATACTCTGGTAACACTAACTTCTGGTGATAACAACGATCAGTTTGTAATGTTAATAAAGTTAATCTGTATTTAACGTTGCACAGGACCAGGACATAACTACTTAAGTAAAGGCTGTCAGGAGATCTAGTTAGACGCATTTCATAGTAGTTAAAGATATTTTGCTATTTTTTTGGCATTATTGTAATATTATATTCAATATACATAATTGACAGTTCCCAATACATCAAACTATCTTAACTATCAATAAACTAAAAAACATAAAGACAGCAATTGGTGCCTTTTCTGAAAGTTTGTAAATAAACTTAAATAACACTCCAGATGGTTTTTTGATATTTATTTATCATTTGGCATCCAAATAATTACAGTTAATGTCGAACTGTTCGTATAAGTTGGTACCGAATAAATGTATGAATCCTTTATATCTATACCATCTTGTACTGTTTTTTAGCTAATTGCTGGAAGATTGTTCTTTCTAAACATTAATAAACCACTTACTTGTTAGTTTTCTCTTTAATAGACATAATGCTAGCCAAATGTTTTCACATTACATTAAAATAGAACTAATACACTCTAAGACAATTGACATAACTATTAAGGCTGACATAGACCCTTACTTACGGGGGTACATTTACTATTCACTAATTGTTTGTGGTGACATTTTAGTACTTAAAGCACAAAATGATACAATTAACTTATTATCTATTCCGTTGAAGCAACTTGATGAGTTAGCTTTTTAATAAACCTTGCTTCTTTAATTACAAATTTATTGTTACCATGTTAATACACTTTTTCAGTTTTCTAATTACTCGCCGGCTTTAACTTTTAACTCTACTTTGCTGCCAAGAACTGAGTGCTGCTAGAACTTTGTTTAGAGTTAAAATAATACAATTATGAAATAGTAATTGAAATTTTCTTTCCACAACTTTCTAGCTTTATTTTGATAATTCTGGTGTGAGATAATTAACACATCGTTTTAAATTATACAAATACATTTTACAACTAATAGATGTAGTAGGGTTAACTCTAATTTCAATTATGAAAGTGGATTTTGCATTTTCTGTTTTAAGTCTTTGGATTATTAAAAGTGTTTAAGCATATTGAAAATTGAAATGGTTTATAAAACAATTATATTTTAAGAAGCTGTAATAGCATTATCTCCAAAAATTTTTAAGTAATAAATTTAAAAAATAGGTAGCATGATTTATAATGTCCATGCTGAAATTCATCCTACTATTTAGAATATATGAATAATTTCTAAGTAAACTAAAAAGTAAATAAAATAAGTCAAAAATAAATATACCAGACTCGACCAAGAAAAACAGACAGTGCCGTATTGACTTGTGTAATTTATAAATCATTAAAATAATAAATGTTTGTTCAAGACTTATACATTTTTATTTATAATTATCATAATGCCTTTGTAATTTTTTTTTCAATTTCTCTGAAAAGGTTCTTTTAATACTTTTATGTTTTTTCTGCAAAAACAAAAGTGTCAGTTAAATCATAATTATTTTAAAGGTACTAATTATTTGTTATGACACCATTACATATAAAGACAAAATTGAATGTTAAATCATAGTTATTTTAAAAAGTAATAGTTATTTTTTATATGCTATTACACAAAGACAAAATATGGTGATTAACTTAATATATAAAGCTTTTCTAATTATAGTAACAAATCTGCCCTTTAGTCTAAAAATACATATTTATGCATATACGTATAATATTACTTACTATACAGTATATACTATGGAAATGAGATTAATAAGTTTAAAGATATACTTACTGTATATTTCCCAGTTAAACATATATAAATAGGTTAACTTCTGATCTTATGGAGCATCCATACTGAATTTATGAACAATATTTATTTTCACAAAAAAATTTTAGTGAAATGTAGAAGTGCCGAGAATTATCCTTATAAATATTTAACATTCAACCTAAAATAAAACTGTCAACGTGTCACTAAATAGGGAACGAGCTGGTAGCCGAGCCGTCTAGGGCGTTTGGATTATCAGCCTTAATTAGACATATCATAGGTTCGAATCCAGTCTGGACTGGACGTATTTATTAGAAATATTCACGGTGTACTGTACTACTCCTCTTACTCTGTCTTAATAGGTTCCTCGCACAGATGAATAATATATGGAGAATGAGCGTGTAAGGTAAGCCTTACACTGCTCTTTCTTAGGAAAGACATCGGCCTCTCAAAAAAAAAAAAAAAAAAAAAAAAAAAAAAAAAAAAAAAAAAAAAAAAAACACAATTTCTGTACTATCTACAAACTATTTATTTAACTCCTGACTAATCCGTATCTTTAAAAAAATATTTAATGAATATATTACATTTATCTATTACAATAAAATCCTTCCGAATATCCCAGATGCTAAAAGCAAATCACCCTCCCAGCTAGGGGTCGTACCCCTGCCTTTTCATTACGGTGGTTATCTTGCATAATAAATAGCCCCTATAATTAAGTACGACCCCACTAAAAGCTACCTTAGGTCCCAGATTCCATTTGCTTAGTCTGGTAATGGAACGTTAATAGTAAATTATGTCGGGTTTCTCTGCAAACATCCTTGTATTCACTTTTAAGTTGCCCAAGGGTTATCTCATAAAATACCTAATAGTACAGTGTAGTTTGAGTCATCATGAATCCAAAAAAACCTTTTGATCACATTGTTCATTATACATTGGGCCAATACCAATGTACGTATATGAATAATGAATAATGAATAATGAATAATGAATAATGAATAATGAATTTTATTTCCAACTAAAATAAACAATATTACAAAATATACATGGTTTGGAAATTAACTGGTCACTATGTCCAGTAGTTGTGACCAGTTTATAAAAAGGAAAATAACCTAAAAAAAACAAAGTTGAGTTCAGTTCTTAACATTAAAATGCAATAGACACCTGCTGCCTGCAGCATTTAAATGAACAAGGCCTACATTCCATATCTTTTTGCTTACATGCATGACAATCTACATACAGTTTAATGTTCCAAAACATGAAATTTAAGTTAAATGTAACACATATGACATTATAATAAAATATTATTTCCTATATTATCTGTCTAATACATGCAATAGTAAATATAAGAAAGCATAAACTTAGGAACAGCACAGTAATAATATCCTGATATATATAATATATAAATATATTTATACGACTATACTGATACACACATATACACACACACACACGTAAAAAAAAAAAAAAAAAAAAAAAAAAAAAAAAAAAAAATTTAAGAGTGAATAGATTGGGTAACCTAGCTTAAAACATGACGCAGAGAATTAGTGTCAGTTATCTCAGTTAACCAGCATTTAATATTTTTACAAAACATATTGATAGAATTACTTTCCTTTATGTCAGTTGGTAGTTTATTAAAAAGAAATGGTCCTAAAAACAAAAATGAATGTTTAAAAAGTTCTTTATTGACCTTAGGTGTTCTGAAAATTAAAATGTTTGTACTTCTGGTGCTATAAACTAAGTTTTCAGTACCCCTATTGCCACTCCTCAAGTAAAACAACCTCAAAACTTTAAACACAAACAAATTCTGTTAAGGCATTATTTTTAGTTCACAATACAACGGGAATGAACTTTCTCTAATATTTTTTTTCAATATAATACGTAAATAATGATTCTGAGTTATTCTCAGTTTGTTGATTAATGATCTAAAGGTTCCACCCCAACATACCACTCCGTACTGCAAACGTGAATCAATCAAAGCATAATAAAGAGATCTTAATAAATTTGTTTCACAGATATTTCTCAAAAAGTAGAATTTTCGAATAGACTGTCTTAGCTTAGCATGTAAGTTGTTAATGTGCGTGTCCCATGTCATTTTTTCATTAAAAGTAACGCCTAGATATTTGAAGTCACTTACTCTTTCTATACATTCGCAATCACAATTGACTTGTAAACAATTGATTCTATGATAAATAATTGACTGTAAAAAATCAAAACCTCTGAAATCAAAATTAATATACTTCGTTTTATTAACATTTACAACCATTTTGTTGTTATTACACCAAACGTTTAAAATACTAAGGTCGTCCATTACATTGGCTCTCATGGTTTGTATATTTTTATTTGAATAGTGGAAGACAATGTCGTCAGCAAACGCTTGTATCCGGCCTTTAAAATTTAACTGTAATAGATCGTTAATGAAGATTAGGAATAACGTGGCAGATGTAACAGATCCTTGCGGCAAGCCAACAGTGACGGGTAAAGGCGCACTGAGGCTGCTCCCGACCCGCACACGCTGCTCTCTACCAGTGAGGAAGCTACGAAACCAATCGAGCGCAATACCTCTAATTCCAGCTGCTTCCAGCTTACAAAGTAAAATGTCATGATTGACCAAATCGAAAGCCTTCTTAAAATCTACAAAGACACACAATATGGGTGAGTGGGGGGGAGGGGGGGTTGAGAGGGTCAACGTTTCTTTACATCCATGTAAAGAAGTGCATGTGGCAGATGGGTCAATACTACCCTGACGTCTTATATGAGTAGGTGTCTTTCTTTTTTTCTGGCATTTTCACTATCAAGTGTTTAAAATGCATCCGCAGGTATTCGATTACTGTGAGCACTGTGTTCAACAATTGTCTTACTAAAATCCCTTGATGCACTTTATATCGACTATTTGTATGACGGATATATGGCTCCAGGTACTCAATCTGTAATGCACCCCCTGTTGAATTACAACCACAACAATGATGGCTTGTATTTCACGAAAAAATGCAGTCAGTGTAAAACCTCCAGAAAGTCAATGTTATTTAAAGTTATTTTGCTAGCGAAAACCTCACTCGCCAGCCCACCATGGGCCTGCAAGCCTGTTCGTTAAATTTATTCAACGAGTGAAATACTAACGTTAGCTCAGTTAAGGATTCCAACCTTGGAACTTTGCCTCTGTAGTCCAAAACAATAGCCACTGAACCACCACGCTTGCAAATATTTTCACCACCTCCATAAGTGAATATTTCAAACTGTTGTCCCTTATTGTTCAGAAAAACACTGCAATAAAGTGGAGGCGGTTTAATAAAATTCTATTTTACTGAACAAAATGAACACTATGAAGTGTAAAATTAAATTTGAGATTCAAAAGCTTACAAATAAATGTTCAAATATATTAAGAAATAACAAACAGGGATGGTGTTTTACTACGGGATAAACACACCCCCTGGGGAGCTGGTGAATGGAGTTATGTAATTGGTATGCAAGCAGGGCGCTGGTCTCAGCAGACAACTCCCTCGAGACGGTATCCACCCCCGCTGTTAAATCCAGTTTATATATCCACAGTTACGATATTCAAGACTTAAAAAAATATACTTGTTTCATTCAGTGGTCTTATCATTAAAAACAAAACTAATCGATACAATTTTACTTTTCATTATTCAGTACCATATTTATAAAAGTGTTGAATAATGAATACAATACTTTTCAATGAATACAATAGATTTATACAATCTATAAACATAAAGATTTCAGTTGTTTTTTACCAAGGAATAGCTGAACTTGGCAACCCTACTGTTCATTCAGCGGGATTTAACTTCTCATATTTAATATTATTTTTATTGGGTAAAATAGGTCCTTCTGACCTTACTAATGAACTCGGATATACTTCATCGTAAAATAGGTCCTTCTTAGGTTAATATCGAACTCGGATATACTTCATTGTAAAATAGGTCTTCCTGACGTTACTATCGAGCTTGGATATACTTCAGTGTATAATAGGTCCTCCTGACGTTACTATCGAGCTCGGAATTACTTCATCGTAAAATAGGTCTTCCTGACGTTACTATCGAACTCGGATATACTTCATTGTAAAATAGGTCCTCCTGACGTTACTATCGAACTCGGATGTACTTCATTGTAAAATAGGTCCTCCTGACGTTACTATCGAGCTCGGATATACTTCATTGTAAAATAGATTTTCTTGACGTTACTATCGAACTCGGATATACTTCGTTGTAAAATAGGTCCTCCTGACGTTAATATCAAGCTCGGATATACTTCATTGTAAAATATGTCTTCCTGACGTTACTATCCAGCTCGGATATACTTCATCGTAAAATAGGTCATCCTAACGTTACCATCGAGCTCGTATATACTTCATCGTAATGTAGGTCTTTCTGACGTTACTATCAAGCTCGGATATACTTCATTGTAAAATATGTCCTCCTGACGTTACTATCCAGCTCGGATTTACTTCATCGTAAAATAGGTCATCCTAACGTTACCATCGAGCTCGTATATACTTCATCGTAAAATAGGTCTTTCTGACGTTACTATCGTGCTCGGATATACTTCATTGTAAAATAGGTCTTCCTTACGTTACTATCGAACTCAGATATACTTCAGTGTAAAATAGGTCCTCCTGACGTTACTATCGAGCTCGGATATACTTCATTGTAAAATAGGTCCTCCTGACGTTACTATCCAGCTCGGATATACTTCATCGTAAAATAGGTCCTTCTGACATTACTATCGAACTAGAATAAACTTGATCGTAAGACCATAAATAATTCATCTCCACGAGTAAAATTTGGCGTACTTGACTATATATTAACATGTCTTATTTTACCCAGACATTAAGTATGACTTATTATGTTTGCAGCTTTAGACATAATGACACTAAGTAATATCTTTTATATCAATGGTCCCCTTGTACTTCAATGTTCTCACTTACGTTTTCCACATATCTAACTGTTAACGGTAGTATCTCACATCAATGTTTGAAAAGGAAGAATTACTAATTCTCACTGTGATGGTCACACAATAGTTGCAATATGATACATCAATTTATAATATTATAATATAATACATTGTAATATTATTTAACGCATTAATATTAGTTCTCATTCGGGAGCCCTAAATATCTTTTAATTACTGTTGTGTATTATTAGTACTCTCGGGGCAGTCATGCTTTAAATGTGATATTTTAATAATCAGCCTCCAGTCATAACTGAAATAAATTTATTCTGCATTTCTAAATTAAAATTCATCATGTACATTAAAAAAATACTGCATTTTTCACTTTGAGCTGAACTATTTACAGAAAATAAAATTGACTTTATGACTTGACAAAAATGTTTTACTATATTACAAAACAATAATACAAGGACGTCAGAAACAGTACCGTAAAACAGTTCAGTTGATTCCACAAGAGGGATAATAAAGTGCAGAAGCCAGGTATAGGTATACCTCTGACGGGCGAATGTAATAACACATTTTACAGTCCATGTTTACAGCGTTGTTGCCGACATACGTGGGAAAGCCAATTGGTACGCTTTTGCTACATATGCACAAAATATTTTATACGATCACACTTTCCATCATTACAACAGTGTACTTAAAGATTTTACGATAGTTTAATTATAAACTGAAAGGTTTTTTTAAGTAATAAAGGAGACGAATCTATAGTGTTGCACTACTAATAACGAGTCTATAGTGTTTTTCTATTGTTTGGAATAACATATATATCACATATTCAACAGTTATTTACACTAGATAATCCAACATTTCTAGTTATTAACATTAAAGTTTATGTGATGGACTTTCATCCAATGCATGTCGTCGAATAGGATATTAAAAGATACTATAGCATTTTTTAAATTTATTATTATAGTAGCCCTTATATTAAAATGTTAGCGATATCTTAAACTATATTGACAAAACTGCCATATGACATGCCAAATGTCCACATATTTTAATGTAACAACTATACCTTACGTACTATTTTTATGCATAATAAATGAATGATAAAATACTGCTTACTATATTTATTTAGTACAACATAAATAAATGTTTTCGTCCTGGTTGTGACTCTATAACAATACATAAACGTCAAAATAATGTAAGTGCATACACATTTAAAACGTTAAAACTTCTAAAATACCAAATGATAGGCTCACCTACAACCTCAACTATTTACAACAATCATCGAAGACAACAAACGCAAGAATTTGATAATATTCATTCTGAACTTGCTACGGGCACTTAGAGGGTAAATAAAACTATTATTTATCAATTCCATATACTATAATTTCACAAGCCCCTGAACCAAATTTATTTTACCTTACACTAGTTTCTTAATAGAAGAATCTGGATGTTTTTCTCCAGAGCACCACACCTAATAAACTAGTAAAAACCACAACACGAAGTGATGCGAATGTTTGCCATGTAAGTAGTGTTGCACGTACGTTTATGGCCACTTTTAATTAAATGTAAATAAAACAACATTTCAAATAGAGGTGCGTATTAGTTTGTACGAACAAAGTCAATGACGAGCCGTCAAAGGGTTTGACGCTAATGGTATTTCAAATCATACAATTGACGCACCAAACGTTTATTGACACAGAGATACTCCAGGCAATTACCAATGTAACAAACATGAGTTTCAGTAGTAACCTATCACAACTTACTCCATGGAAGTCTGGTTTACGTTGAGTTTAACATGTGAACACACAGAATACCCATTTCAGCGACACGAGTAGCAAGTGACAAACGTTAGTTGATGAGACCGACATACTTACTGTGTTGACAGTACTAATGGTAGGCTTATAAATAGTGTCTGAGAGTACCTAAAAGATAAGTAAAGAAGATTAGAAAATAATATATATTTATTAAAATCATAAATGTAAAACTGTACAACAAGTATATTCAATGTATTGAAAAAGGAGGTTAGTAACAAATGAAAGAAACATCTGATTACTATGATATGGAGAAATAACTCGTAAGAATAAAATATTTGTTTACGAATAAAGTGCGTGTATGAATTTAAACATATCCTGTGGATATTGATCTTCATTTCATTTTAAATAGGTTTTTCTCGATGGACCAACTCAACCAAGAAACTGTTTTATATTAGGTCATAATGGTTTAACCCTTTCTTCTAAAATTTTCTTTTTGTCCATTTCAAAAGCTATAGACTATTTCCGACAGAGTACATCATAGGTTCAACTATATTAACCTTCGTGTTTATTGTACTAACAAACGTGCTATAATGTATTTATTGGCTAATTTCTGGAATTATTTTGATTTATGGTTAATTTTGTAATTTGTTTTAATGTAATTCAGTTGTTTGTTTTTCGTTTATGTTGTTTTGCACTTAAGCCTTCATTTCTGAAGTTTATTATTTCATAGCTTTAATTATTGTTGTTTATTTGTAAATATTTGTTGAGCAGAAATATGAACTCTTTAGTTATATTCAATATAGTTTTGTATCGTATTTTACTTTTGAGGTAATGCTCCCTACTTTCCCTAATTAAATAAAGCATATTTAATTTCATATAATTTTATTTCATTTATCTGTAAAAAAGTTAGTACTAAAACATAACAGTTCAAGTCATACTTACTGGAGGCTGCAATCCAATATAGTAAGAGTGCGAAAGGATATGTTTAGGAATAGAAATTTCTGCATTACTGTGATTATAATAACGGAAGGGATTCTCCATCTAAATAACTGAGATAAACCACTGAACACGTTTTGGAAAATATACACGGTAAATATTTGATATTTTACCAAACAGATTAGAGTCTCTTTAGTACAAACAGCAAAAGACACGGTTGATATTCATATATATATATATATATAAACTGTAATACTTGGTCGAGTAAATATTTGATATTTTACCAAACAGATTAGAGTGTCTTTAGTACAAACAGCAAAAGACACGGTTGATATTCATATATATAAAAAAACTGTAATACTTGGTCGAGTAACCTACAAAATATATATACTGTACTTATGCAATTTTCGTGCACTGCAATATTCTAAGGTACACGTAAATTTTTCATCATTAACTTCAATTTTAAAACAATAATCAGACTTTAAAATGAACATAGAAATAATAACAACGCTGATTGGAAACATACAAGTATAAATACACAGAGATAATTTTGACCGCACAATTACAACCTATGTTAATTACAATGAATAACAATTAATTGTAATCAAAACAGATTTTATTGAAGGGATAATCAACGTTCATTTGGGTTATATCGACAATTCATATTTGTGAGTGCATTCAGTTGAATGGTTTTCATCAAATGGTTTTGAGGTAAATCAACCTTTTCATCAATATTAGTTGATAGTAGGTCGATGTTGAAATAATAACAGAATATTGAACATCTATCACATACAGTACTATTTTTAATTAAATTAAGATTTTCTGTATTACAGTATTTGTGTTCAATGCACTTATGATTTACTGTACAATTTAAAAATACAAATATTTATGCACTGTACAATAATGTCTTAGTATTTCTTAGACACATATTGCATGGAGGTGTATTCGTTAAATTTATATAATCAAAGTTAAATAACTAATATTAATATTGGTACAAACTAGAACTACTCATATAGTTTATTACTCGTAAAGTTCAAAAACTAGTCCACTATCGTACTACTTTGATAATGTTTATTTACGTCAGAAAAATTACGAGGAATACATATTTCCACCATATACAGGACGCAATTACTAACTGTGTACTACTTTTATACATCGACTTAACTGTGGTTGTTATTAGATGTAAGCTATACAGTATACGCACTCATAAAATAATCCCAACATATTATATTTATCTATACTTAGGGTAGTTAGTACACACACATGATTTTTATATCCAAACGTGTTACAACTTTAAATTTTTAAAATTTATTTATCCATAAGACGTCGATAAGGCCGAATATGGGCATGGAATGAGTGTGATGAGTGTAGATGAGTGAGTGTAGTAATTGTTACAAACTAAGGCCAAACATTCCTTAGAAAGTGTTATTAATTAATAGCCTAATGACTAATGAACAGCCGGTGTTAATCAGCTGATCCCTTTTACAATTTGTTATAACTCTTGTTGACATCGATCTGAGAACCTCTAGCTTATAAGGCTGGTCTCTAACCAACTTTGCTACCAACTGACAATACTAACTAGTTGTTGTACAGTCTAAAATCCTTCTTATCTAACATATTTATTTACATTTGTCACAAATATTTTAAATTATAAAATAAGATTTTGCACAGACAGTTAGTTGTTTCTATATATACAAATACGTTGAACGTACCCAGCAAGCAAGATATATGAAATGTTAAATTCACTTAGATTACTAGAGGAAACAATCCGAAATACAACTAATATAAACAATACATTCAAAAGACAATAAAAAAATATAAAAAACGACAAAAATATATTTAATTATACTAAATATTATATGAAACATTAAAAAAACCCCAAGTACGAATAAAATGTATAATATGTCTTGTTTAACATAATTAAAGATGATTTAGCTTTTAATTACTGTTGTGTATTATTAGTACTCTCGGGGCAGTCATGCTTTTAATGTGATATTTTAATAACCAGCCTCCAGTCATAACTGAAATAAATTTATTCTGCATTTCTAAATTAAAATTCATCATATACATTAAAAAAATACTGTATTTTTCACTTTGAGCTAAACTATTGCAATTACAGATAATAATATTGACTTTATGACTTGACAACAATGTTTTACTATATTACAAAACAATAATACAAGGACGTCAGAAACAGTACCATATAAACAGTTCAGTTGATTCCACAAGAGGGATAATAAAGTGCAGAAGCCAGGTATAGGTATACCCCTGACGGGCGAATGTAATAACACGTTTTACAGTCCAGGTTTACAGCGTTGTTGCCGACATACGTGGGAAAGCCAATTGGTACGCTTTTGCTACATATGCACAAAATATTTTATACGATCACACTTTCCATCATTACAACAGTGTACTTAAAGATTTTACGACAGTTTAATTATAAACTGAAAGGTTTTTTAAGTAATAAAGGAGACGAATCTATAGTGTTGCACTACAATTTTACTATTGTTTGGAATAACAGATATATCACATATTCAACAGTTACTTACACTAGATAATCCAACTTTTCTACTGCCTGACTTTCGATAAGATTTTTTAAATTTTCATGGGGAAAGAAAATATCATTATTTTTCATGAACTTGTATGTACGTGTTGGAAAGTTTCAGGCTATTATTATCTTTTAATCCGTTTTGGCCCTCCAGTCTACGGTTTTCTTATCGAACATTTAATTCTTCTGGACAAATCGTTTTCGACACAGCTTGTCATAATCATATCTAAATAGTTTTCCCAAGTTATATATATTATTGTTAAAGTTATAATATAAATAAATATATTGTTTGCTGATTGTGAGGTCATATTTAAAAAAACTTAAAAATGTTTTCTTCCCTTTATAAACTAATAAGATTTAATTAAGACAATACAATAATAATATTCTAAATTGGTAGTAGTTAAAAACAGATGAAAAGATTACACACAGAAGGGAATAAAATAAAAAATGGTACATCTATATATTTATGTGATATACTTATAAGAATTATAGAGAATAATTCTTATAAGTATATCACATAATTAGTGGAGTTCCATTTTGTAATATGGTGAACGAAACGAAACATTTTGTGTAAGTATTTTTTAAAATTTACCAAACAGCGAAACATTTTACATAGAGCTTCATGATCTAGTTGAGTATTTTTTACTTAAAAGCAAAATTATATAGATACACATCTGGGATTTGTTTTTACCTTTGATCTGAACAATCATAAAAAACCATGATACGTATTCGAGTTTATTGCTTCCCTGTTATTAAATTTTCGGATCTCTACTTCAAAAAACCCTCAGAGCAACGACAATTAAACCCACAAAACCCATTTTAAATGCTCAACCTAAATTTCCTATCGAGATTCGGGCATGGGGCAATATTACGGCTTTAAATTTCCTATCGATATTTAGGCATGGGGCAATATTACGGCTTTAAATTTCCTTGAGTAGTTAATTCATCAGGAGTTAGGACCAAAATTCGTTTATCTAACAACAAAAAAACCCTGTATTATGTAATATATACAATATATCTACAGAGGGTTCCAGTGCTCTAATACCAAAAAGTATATTGCGAACCCATAATATACCTGATGTCTAAATGTTCCCGATAAAGTTTAAGATCTTCCATGAAATTTTAAATTACTGATTAGGTCCGTCATAAATTCTTTAAAAATCTTCCACTCAACTTAAATTGAACAAAACACTTTACAATAGACTATCAAACATCAGCGTAGTTTTAAATATATTTGTTGAGACATTTTCTTTATTCATGCTGGCATTTTTTGACAATGATAATCTCTGAAAAGGAATGCAGGATTTATTTCTTGCGTGATGGGGAAGCTGAGGTAAGTAAACGAGTTTTATCAACCCTGCATACCGATGCGAGGGATGTTAGACTGTCATTGAGACCAAGTAGCTAACAAAATCGTATTTCCAAATATGTATGATGTCTTGGGGAAACATTTCAATTTGACATCTACGATTCTACTTGTAAGCAGTATGGCGAATTTGTTTCATTACATTTAAAAACGCTGAAAAATCACCTCTAAACTTCATTAAAATACATTATTAATTTGATAATCAAGTGAAAAAAACAATGAAGTATGTTATTTATATACATATTGTAAAATTAATAATGATTGTAGTCAAATACTTTTACAGTGTAAGAACGACAACAACATTATCAATTGCAATGTAGTTTGTCCTACTGTGTTGTACTTGTAAACAGAGGCATTGGTATTATCCGTAAGTCAATGTAAAAGTTGGCATTGTCAGGTTGTGTTTTTTTTTTTTTTTGATCTTAGAAACAATGGACAGAGAGTTAACAACTGTGAGGGGTAATATTTGTTTTGCAAATACGTTGAAAACATGACAATATTTATCTCGAACCATTTCCAAACTGTTTGCTCATACAAACAAGAACATTGAACACCACTTTCAGTAATTTAGTACAAACATATATATTTTATTAATACTTAGTTGATGTAATCTTATTTCAGTCTGATTGGAATATTAATTTAATTGTGTTTTAACATTTTTCGTTAATCTTGACAGCGCCTAATTGGTTATATTAATTTATCAGTTAACATTTTCTTATATTTAATAGAAGTTCATTTTGTTGTACCCCATTCTAGGATCTAGGTTAAAATGTAGATAATTATTAATGTAGATAAGTTTATTAGTTTAAGAACGTAGTTTTATAACATATTTGTGTAGATGTAATTTAGTTTTTAACACTTGAAAAAGACTTGGGTTTTACCAAATCGAAACGTCGTGATTGGTATTTTTCACGTAATGATGGCAAATGCCCAACAACCTTTGTCTTCCTCGAACATATATAGTTTATTATTAAATTTGTAGTTAATATTTATAATTATATTGTATTCAGCATACGTTTGATGACTGTTTTATGGGATGCTCTATAGGATTTTTACAATTAATTATAAAATTAAGTAGAGTAGACATTTTAAATATTTTTAATTAATAATTTTATAACAAACAGAATAAATTAAAACAACCCAGGTGTACCTTATTTTGGAAAAATTCTAAATTCAATTGTATATTTTTATATAAGTTTAAGTGTAATTGTTTTGAAAGAAATATACTCATATAATCATGTATCGTAGAAGAGTACAGTGTGAATCCAGCTACTATAAACATACTAAACACATTGTATTTATTTAACTTGTGTACAAGTAACGAATGTTGTTTGAAAATATACAAAAATGAATATATAAGTATGTAACTTTATAAACATACAAATTTATTTGTTAATATTTACGATATGACGTTTAAGATTTACGTTTTACACTTGAATAGTTTATTTAAATGTCGTCTAGGGTCGAATGTCAGTGTGGCACTGGTAATTTCTAAAAGGAAAATATAAAAAATTACCATTTATTAACAAACACAAATAACCAATGTTAATATGAAAGTGTATATGAGCATAATGATATTTTATGATCCTTAAAATGAACTAGAGCACTTTAATAACAAAACAATGACCATAATTAGATATGGAGTAAAACTGTAACATAATTTCAGTGTTTGACACTAAACAATCGTTACTTAAGATACTTTACACCCAAAACGTATTTTTTGTAATATCAATTTTTCAGTGTAGTTTTCTCCCATTACAAATGGTTGAAATTGAAAAATTAATAACGAGTAACTTTATAAATTCATGTTTTTTGGTATGCTGATTGAGTCTTTACAAAAATAAATAAAAAAGACTTCAGAGCTTTTATTTATTTATTTATTAAATAAATAAATAAAACTCGCTTACATACATCAAAAGGTAAAATAAAATACGTCTCATACAATGTAGAACATACCTCACAAGTGAAAGTAGTACATGCTAAATATCATACAAAATAGAGTATTTGAAATAATTAACTAAGGGATGATCACAGTATTGCTCATTAAAACCAACGGTAGTGCTGAGCCAATCTGCTGAACTTTCTTCATCAGTGGTTATTAACGTTGGCAGCTGATCCTCTAACGGCTTACAGTGCTTACTCTTCCAAGTTTCGCGAAAATATTACCTACAATTTGGGGCCTGACTAAATCCCCAATTAAGGAGCAAGCTATTACACTTAACACTACATTAAGTTTTCCCTGACACAATAGTTAATTATTTATCTACTGAATCAAAATTAGTTAGACGTTTAAACACAAATACGTACGAAGACAATTTTAACATTTCGGGATGAATATTTTTTTAAATTTACAATAACTATTTAAAAAAATACAGAAGTGACTATAAGAGATAAATGAAGGTATACAAATATTTAATTTTCAATTAAAATAATTTGTTGGTAGTAATATAATTTGTTGGTAGTAATATAATTTGTTGGTAGTAATATAATTTGTTGGTAGTAATATGATTTGTTGGTAGTAATATGATTTGTTGGTAGTAATATAATTTGTTGGTAGTAATATAATTTGTTGGTAGTAATATAATTTGTTGGTAGTAATATAATTTGTTGGTAGTAATATAATTTGTTGGTAGTAATATAATTTGTTGGTAGTAATATAATTTGTTGGTAGTAATATAATTTGTTGGTAGTAATATAATTTGTTGGTAGTAATATAATTTGTTGGTAGTAATATAATTTGTTGGTAGTAATATAATTTGTTGGTAGTAATATAATTTGTTGGTAGTAATATAATTTGTTGGTAGTAATATAATTTGTTGGTAGTAATATAATTTGTTGGTAGTAATATAATTTGTTGGTAGTAATATAATTTGTTGGTAGTAATATAATTTGTTGGTAGTAATATAATTTGTTGGTAGTAATATAATTTGTTGGTAGTAATATAATTTGTTGGTAGTAATATAATTTGTTGGTAGTAATATAATTTGTTGGTAGTAATATAATTTGTTGGTAGTAATATAATTTGTTGGTAGTAATATAATTTGTTGGTAGTAATATAATTTGTTGGTAGTAATATAATTTGTTGGTAGTAATATAATTTGTTGGCAGTAATATAATTTGTTGGTAGTAATATAATTTGTTGGTAGTAATATAATTCTGTTCAAGTTGCTGAAGGTTTATTACATCACTTACTTATTTTTTATGTATAAAATATTTTATGTCCTACACCAAGATATATAAAAACTATATATTTTCAATATTAATCTGTTGAATACCAACAGATCAAATAATTTTGGCTAGTAGTTACAGTTGTTTCTGAGGTTTTTTTAACACTGTAATGTTGTCATTGGTAAAAAAATATCTAAAAAAACAACAATGAAGTTGTTTTTTTTTCAGAAAAAGCCGGAAAAATTCTGAAAGAAGGGAAACGGAAAAGTACGAGTAAAATTTTTCTGACAGCACTACGGATTCTCAAATTGTGCAAACTTTCATCCTGATCATAAATATGGCAAGGGTTTTACAATTAGGTGATAATAAAGTGTGTTGGCACCGAAAAACTACCGGTTTGGGTAAGTTTATGTTTTTGTAAGGTATGTAGGTTACATTCTGCTAGGTTAGGTTTTGTTAGACAGGCGTATTAGCTTTTCATAACTTTACTTAAAAACTCAAACCATAACCTAACCAAGCAAAAACTAATTGAACCTATTAAAAACTTAATAGCATTAATCAAACCTAATATAACCTAACTAAACTAAAATATTAATATCCTACCTAATACGTCAATTCTTCTGTTCTAACTTGCTTGATAATATTCCTTTTGCAAGATATTTGCATATTCGTGTACAAAATGTTGCATAAATTGAGTTCTATAACTGTATATACGAACAAAACATGTTTCCGTGTGTCCTTATTTACATAACTATCCTGGCTTTTCCACGAAAAAAATCATAATCTTGTTTCTAAGTTATTTATGCACTATAAAAAAATATTGAGCAGAAAAAACGACTATTCTATTAGAGCCTGCATCTATAAATATCTTGAAGAAACGTTAATTTTCATCATGTTGAGATAAGTAAATTATAGATATATATTCGGTACGAGAATTACGTTTTCCGAGAAAATTATACTATGAGGATGATTAAGTTAACATACAAATATTATTTATAAAACAGTAATATAGGCAGTCGTGTACTAGTGTCGATGTAATTACAGCGTCTGTAACGTGAGAGAGGGCGAGGCTTTAAACTCGACCTAACCCCCACACACATTTTAGATGAAAAATCTGAATTTTTTCTAGTGAAATCTTAACTATACGTACTTGTTTAGAATGTCCAGCTGGTCATGGAAAAAAAAAATAGGTAACCCTAAAGATAAAGTTGAAAAAGATTCTCAATCTGGCATATATAAAATAAAATGCAATGATTGCGAAATGGTATACATAGGTCAAACTAAAAGAACTATCAACAAAAGATTCAGTGAACATCAAGCCCATTTTAAATACAACAGAAGAGAAAAATCTGCTATAGCTGCCCATTGCATAGACAATAATCATAATTTTTCAAAACACAATGTTTCGTTACTTAAACAGATAGTCAAGCCTAAATTCTTAAATGCATGGGAGACGTACTTTATAAAATCAGAAAGAAATGATAAACTATTAAATAACGATGAAGGACCTATCTTAAACTCTAGACTGATTAATTTAATTACAAAAAAGTCAACATAATTTTTACTTTTTTCTCTTTGATTCTCTCACATGTTTTTCTCAGCATTTAAATTTTGTTGAATAGTCAGATGTTTTTCATTTATATATTTTTCTAATTGTAAAAAATAATAATTTTTATTTACACATAACCTGAAGATGGAAGCTTTGCTTTCGAAAACGTTTGTGTTGTAATAAATTTTATATTGGATTTACGATCTATGAATTGTATTATCTTATACTATTTCCAATATTTGCTCATATACGTTTTATACAATGGACATTGTTTACTACATTTTTATTTACTGTTTTGTGTATAATTTGAATTAAAATTTGTATTAATATTTCTACGTCAATTTACAATTTGTAAATTGACGTAGATTCTTTTGTGAATCCCTCTGGTCTGAGGAAGGTGAGCGTGGTTCACCGAAATCGATCACCATAATATTTGTGCATTTTGTGCTTGTATTGTAGTATATTTGTGCATTTTGTGCTTATATTGTAATAAATTTGTGTTGTGTGACGTTTACTTGTACTGTATAAGATTTCTATTACCATTATTGTCATCACGATTTTTAATTAGTACAGGAAATGTTTACTTATCTTTTACAAATGTAATGTTCTTTTTAAAACGTTTTAGATATTCATTAAATACTTTAAATTATTTTAATTATTATTAAAGAACATTTAACCTCCATTATTCTGATTGAGACTGCTAAGATAGGTATTTATATTTTAATGCATTATATTCCTTAATTTTCATTAGGCCGCTTAAGCCTAAGTTCTAATATTTGGATATAATGAATATTGCAACAATGGTTAGTTGGATCTTGTTAAACATTGCTGACGCTAAAATATTGAATAAACCTTCTTCCTTTCTTTTCTTTCTTTCTTGTTGAAGGTTCTACTACGATTTGAAGACGTTAACCTTTGTAGAAGCAGTTGGTTCAATTGCCAGCAACCTGAAGAATATAGTTAATTCCTACCTCGTGCAATCAACAGTAGAAGACGGATTGAGTCGGAATGAAGCCCTCGGTGTTTGGATAATCTAGCTCTGAGTGGAGCTTAGCATGTTCAACTCCCGTACTCGGGTCACGTAGGTAATGTCAGCACAGAACAATGTAGTTCATTCCCACCTCGTGCAATCAACAGTATAAGACGGATTGAGTCGGAATGGAGTCCTCGGTGTTTGCATAATCTAGCTCTGAGAGTATGTTGTTAGCATGTACAACTACCGTTCTCGGCCACGTAGGTAATGTCAGCACAGAACAATGTAGTTCATTCCCACCTCGTGCAATCAACAGTATAAGACGGATTGAGTCGGAATGGAGCCATCGGTGTCTGCATAATCTAGCTCTGAGTGTATCTTAGCATGTTCATATCCCGTACTCGGACCACTTAGGTAATGCCAGCACAGAACAATGTAGTTCATTCCCACCTCGTGCAATCAACAGTAGAAGACGGATTGAGTCTGAATGGAGCCATCGGTGTTTGCATAATTTAGCTCTGAGTGGAGCTTAGCATGTTCAACTCCCGTTGAAAGAGTTTAACGACGGTTGTCGGGAAGTCTTATATTTGAAAATTGTCATATAGTAAAGGACGGTGAGGTGATAGTTCATCCCCCTGGTCAAGGTCAAGGCTGAGCCAAGGGTGGGTTGCATTCTTCAGCTGTTCGCTATGTAATTTCAATTTCATTTTACCGTCATATTTTATTTTTTATTCGTGTATTTTTTTATGACCAATTACGTCTTTACTGAGTTTATTTATTTCTAAAAGTTGGTCAAGTTGGTCAATGTCTGGAACGTTCGTGTTAGAAGTTTTGATATAAAGAAATCCGAGGGAGCTAGTACTAGTAAGATCTGCGAGAGTGTTACTCACATATATGTTAGTGTAACGTCCAGTTAGTATTACCTACATATATGTTAGTGTAACGTCCAGTTAGTATTACTCACATATATGTTAGTGTAACGTCCAGTTAGTATTACCTACATATATGTTAGTGTAACGTCCAGTTAGTATTACCTACATATATGTTAGTGTAACGTCCAGTTAGTATTACTCACATATATGTTAGTGTAACGTCCAGTTAGTATTACTCACATATATGTTAGTGTAACTTCCAGTTAGTATTACTCACATATATGTTAGTGTAACGTCCAGTTAGTATTACTCACATATATGTTAGTGTAACGTCCAGTTAGTATTACTCACATATATGTTAGTGTAACGTCCAGTTAGTATTACTCACATATATGTTAGTGTAACGTCCAGTTAGTATTACCTACATATATGTTAGTGTAACGTCCAGTTAGTATTACTCACATATATGTTAGTGTAACGTCCAGTTAGTATTACTCACATATATGTTAGTGTAACGTCCAGTTAGTATTACTCACATATATGTTAGTGTAACGTCCAGTTAGTATTACTCATATATATGTTAGTGTAACGTCCAGTTAGTATTACCTACATATATGTTAGTGTAACGTCCAGTTAGTCTTACCTACATATATGTTAGTGTAACGTCCAGTTAGTATTACCTACATATATGTTAGTGTAACGTCCAGTTAGTATTACTCACATATATGTTAGTGTAACGTCCAGTTAGTATTACTCACATATATGTTAGTGTAACGTCCAGTTAGTATTACTCACATATATGTTAGTGTAACGTCCAGTTAGTAGTTTGAACCAAGGGGAGAGGGTTTGGAAACACTTTCCGACTGAATTAACTCCACGCACACTTTGACTCAGAGATAATGTGACAAAAGGGTCGTTGCTGTTTGGGGTCACGTTTAAATCCCCATTAGCCGTAACAAAGGCATGTCAAGTAACACAACAGAATGGCCTCTGGTCGGCTATTGTGACCCTTATGGGATAACTTGGTTATTCCAGCTCTAGGTCCCGACATGATTTTGTACTCTTTTGGTGTCATAACAACAAATTAGTGTTCATATTAGTGGTCTGCGGTTTGAGAGAAAGTAAATTTTATGAGTAAACTGCATTAGTAACAATGGTTTTCTATGAAATATTTAACTGTCTAATAATAATAATAATTAAGGAGGTTAACTACTCATTAACATATTTTTCATTCAACTCCAATAAAAAGAAAACTCATTGATCCAGGATATGTAGATAATATTTGGAGATTTCCAATGCGTAATCTGTGTTTAAGAAACAAGTGTTTAAAAAAGTGTTTAAGAAACAAACACAACGTTTCGACAGGTATAATAAATTACTGGCGACTTCAGGTGTACTTACTAACTTAGCCTACAACTAAAATAATTTTTTAGTTCGTCTTTGACGGTCGTGGTGAGTTGATCTCGTGAATGTAGTGGTGCGAGGACTCCTTCCCCCCGCCTCAGTGGAATTGGAAGCTGGTTGGATAAGTTGTTTTGTCCAACATTAATTAAATAGACAAAAATAAGAATATTTTGTCTATTTAATTACCTGATCTATGCTCTGTTGATTTTTTCAAATTTTGCATTTATTTTTGTATGTAATTGAGTATTTGGTCTATTTAATAACTTGCTCTGTGTTTTGTTGACTGATTTCATATTTTGCATTTCTTTTGTATTTCATATTGTGTATTATACTTTGTATAATTATGTTATGTGTGATAGTTGTTTAAGAACTTTTGACTTTCAACAGTAATCTGCAGTATCTAAGCATAAAGTATTAAGTCTTTTCTGCTTTAGTATGGGTTAAGAAAAAAAATGTTTTAGATGTAGGCTAAGTTAGTAAGTACACCTGAAGACGCCAGTAGTTTGTTGTATCTGTCAAAACGTTGTGTTTGTTTCTTAAACACTCAAGACATTGGACATCTCCAAATATTATCTACATATCATGAACAATCCAATGCTAATAAATAACTTTCAAACAATCATTGTTCCACTTTAAAAAAATATGTTTTAAAGTAATTTAGCGTGTTATAATCTAAACAGTTTTTTTATTAACTAAATTAGCCATAAAACTCCATAGAATGATATGTATAGTTAGCAAGTTTTAAATTGCATTTATTTATTGATTCAATAAACCTCAATTCCAGCTTGGTACGTTACATTCACATTTGTTGAACATTTCTGGGTATTTACTCAACAACTTACAAAAACATGCTTTTTGTTTTTATAGTTTCAAAATACACATTTTCAGTTAGAATTGGTTTTAATTATACAGTTTATTCCGTTTTCATTAGAGTAATTCTATTGTGAATTGTATTAAACTAAATAGTTTCATTATTTGTTTTTCTTGTTTTTTTCTATGTTGTTATTAAACCTAAGTGAAGTGTAAATGCTTTTAGTAACATCGGTGTATTCTGTAGAATTTAGTTTTTAATTTTAAATGACATTGCAACTTCAGATATAATAATTCACAAAGGAACTCGTTTAATCATTAATTACACGTGAGAAAATTGTGTTTATTTTATAAACTAAATAGTAATCATCAGTCCAATAAGGAATAGAACAAATGTCAGACCTATCTTGTATCATTTTGTGTAGATTATATACTTTATAAAATTATCATATCCATAGTTTTAACTTTGAACTATCATCATCATATAAATGAAAGTAGATAAAAATAACTCTTAAGTTACTTGTTACAGTTTGCTATAAATAATAAAAAGTTATCTCAATAAATCAAAGTGATGTTTGGTAATTTTACTGTAAATAAAACATCACTAAATGTTGACATTTGCTTGAATTGTGAGTTAAGTAATTGATTCTTTTTAATCATTTATTACTCGTAAAAGCTTTCTTTCACATCCTGTAAATGTATGATTTAATTAAAAATACTTGTTTTGGATCCGACATGAAAGTGCAAACTTAGTCTAAAGCAGCAATACTATTTATTTCTCACTATAAGCTAAGGATTTTCCATAGATAATAACAATAGTAAATGTACTTATATTTAATTTTACAGTAAAATAAATTCATTTGGTTTAAACGAACACTGAAGCACTAAATTTACCGACGTGGCCCGAGTACGGGAGTGGAACTGCTAAGCTCCACTCAGAGCTAGATTATGCAAACACCGAGGGCTCCATTCAGACTCAATCCGTCTTCTACTGTTGATTGCACGAGGTGGGAATTAACTACATTGTTCTGTGCTGACATTACCTACGTGGCCGAGTACGGGAGTTGAACATGCTAAGATACACTCAGAGCTAGATTATCCAAACACCGAGGGCTTCATTCCGACTCAATCCGTCTTATACTGTTGATTGCACGAGGTGGGAATGAACTACATTGTTCTGTGCTGGCATTACCTACGTAGCCCGAGTACGGAACTCCTGAACTCTGAACACCATTCAGTCAAAACGCCCAAAACTACATTTTGAAATTAAAAACTCCATGAGATCCACGTCATGATATTTTTATGCATCTGCGATTGTATTTTGATTTCACTTCAAACGAAAATGATGTACGGTTTACACAATTAATTACTTTCTTAACTACGAGTATCTTACAATGTTTAAATTAAATTTAGAAAAACTAAATTTATTACATTGATCCAATGATACAAATTCCCAATGAAACGTCTTGTAGTTATGCGTAAAGACGATTATGTATTTCCAATTGAAATCATTACCGTCTGTAACGGTATACAAATATTTACAGTAAAAAGTATTATTATTTATGCCCATACAATAAAAAGACACAAAAAAAAGATATTATTTCCTTTCATCATATGTATTTATTAGAAAATAGTTACAATAAAAAGCTCTTTAGCGTTATTGAAACATTTTAAGTCATTCATTCATTAGACCGTCACTGGATTTGTTCCAATTATTTCATCAAGAAGATTCATCAAGATAAACGTAATTAGCAATAGGTTTTGTAGTTTTAGATGAATTAAAGAATATTAAATTGTGAAGTATACATTATACTTTTTTTGTATTGATTTACGAATAAAATAACCGAGTCTACAGTAATGACGTCGTTTTAGGTAGGGTGGGGGGTATGATGACCACTCGTTCAACTTTCGAGTGAATAAATAGTGAGCATTATTCTTTCAGCAATAGTTTTCAGTTTTAACACGTTTTGTATATAATATTAAGGCTATTTACAATATTTTTTTCATCATATTGGATACTGTTCACTCTGCATCAATATTCAACAAAAATACAAATTGCACTCCAATTGAAATCATCTCTTATTGGAACACCATAATTAATGACCCACCCACCTCTCGCATTCACGTACAGTAGTATTAACCCACCCGCCTCTCGCATACACGTACAGCAGTATTAACCCATCCACCCTCCCATACACGTACAGCAGTTTTAACCCACCCGCCCCTCCCATACAAGTACAGGGGTATTAACCCACCCGCCCCTCCTATACACGTACAGTGGTATTGACCACCCGATTCTCCCATACACGTACAATGGTATTAACCCACCCACCCCTCCCATACACGTACAGAGGTATTAACACACCCGTCCCTCCCATACAAGTACAGTGGTATTATCCCACCCGCCCCTCCCATACACGTACAGTGGTATTAACACACCCGTCCCTCCCACTCAAGTACAGGGATATTGACCCACCCGCCCTCCTATACAAATACAGTGGTATTAACCCACCCACACTCCCATACAAGTACAGGGATATTGACCCACCCATTAGTGAGTACAAGTAAAGTGGTATCACCCCTTTACTTGTACTCAGTTCTGAGAGCTGAAGGTCGTAGGTGATGCCAACTTTGACCCATAAACAAAATAAACTATGATATAAAGGTGGAGTGTACCTGTACTGCACCTGATCCTGGAATGTCATTCTGTATTTGTATTTTTGTAGGCCTATCTCCCTCCCTATTTATGAGCACTTAGTTGCCACTGCCACCCAACTTTACATACGAACTGCACTTGGCTGCTCTCACACTCACTCTTAGAAACGAACAGCACTTGATAGCCCTCCCACCCACCCTTACATATGAACATCAGTTGGTTGCCCTCCCACCAACATTTACATATGAACAGTACTTGGCTGCCCTCCTACCCACCTTTACTTACGAACTGCACTTGGATGCCCTCACACTCACTCTTAGAAACGAACAGCACTTGATTGCCCTCCCACCCACCCTTACATATGAACATCAGTTGGTTGCCCTCCCACCAACATTTACATATGAACAGTACTTGGCTGCCCTCCTACCCACCTTTACTTACGAATAGCACTTGGCTGCCCTCCTACCCACCTTTACTTACGAATAGCACTTGGCTGCCCTCCTACCCACCTTTACTTACAAACAGCACTTGGATGCCCTCACACTCACTCTTAGAAACGAACAGCGCATATTTAAAAAAAAGTCAAGTAGTTACAAATATGTACCTGATTTCATATCAAAAGAACATCTAAGAACCAATTTAAATCTATTATTTAAAAATAACAAGTGTTACTCGCCAATTCACTTGGGACTGTTGGCCTAAAAGATGATTTTTTTTACATGACAAAACAGGCTGATCTAAATAACGTGGCTTTAACGTAAGTAACTACCAAACTCTCCTCTCACGTAACTGGGACACGAGCTTGACAAGTTTTAGCACGCAAGTGTCACGCACATCTCAAGTTTACATCTACTTTTGTCTCAACATGCTACTACGTATGTGTATAAATGCAATTTAGTAGCTATCAAACTGTGTCACGTAGCAGGGACACGGCTTTTACAAGTTTTAGCAAGCAAGTGTGTCACGCACATCTCAAGTTTACATCTACCTTTGTGCTCAACATGCTACTACGTATGTGTATAAATGCAATTTAGTAGCTATCAAACTGTGTCACGTAGCTGGGACACGGGTTTTACAAGTTTTAGCACGCAAGTGTGTCACGCACATCTCAAGTTTACATCTACTTTTGTCTCAACATGCTACTACGTATGTGTATAAATGCAATTTAGTAGCTATCAAACTGTGTCACGTAGCTGGGACATGGCTTTTACAAGTTTTAGCACACAAGTGCGTCACGCACATCTCAAGTTTACATCTACATTTGTGCTCAACATGGTACTACGTATGTGTATAAATGCAATTTAGTAGCTATCGAACTGTGTCACGTAGCTGGGACACGGGTTTTACAAGTTTTAGCACGCAAGTGTCACGCACATCTCAAGTTTACATCTACCTTTGTCTCAACATGCTACTACGTATGTGTATAAATGCAATTTAGTAGCTATCAAACTGTGTCACGTAGCTGGGACACGGCTTTTACAAGTTTTAGCACGCAAGTGTGTCACGCACATCTCAAGTTTACATCTACCTTTGTGCTCAACATGCTACTACGTATGTGTATAAATGCAATTTAGTAACTATCAAACTGTGTCACGTAGCTGGGACACGGCTTTTACAAGTTTTAGCACGCAAGTGTGTCACGCACATCTCAAGTTTACATCTACCTTTGTGCTCAACATGCTACTACGTATGTGTATAAATGCAATTTAGTAGCTATCAAACTGTGTCACGTAGCTGGGACACGGGTTTTACAAGTTTTAGCACACAAGTGCGTCACGCACATCTCAAGTTTACATCTACATTTGTGCTCAACATGGTACTACGTATGTGTATAAATGCAATTTAGTAGCTATCAAACTGTATCACGTAGCTGGGACACGGGTTTTACAAGTTTTAGCACGCAAGTGTGTCACGCACATCTCAAGTTTACATCTACATTTGTGCTCAACATGGTACTACGTATGTGTATAAATGCAATTTAGTAACTATCAAACTGTGTCACGTAGCTGGGACACGGCTTTTACAAGTTTTAGCACGCAAGTGTGTCACGCACATCTCAAGTTTACATCTACCTTTGTGCTCAACATGCTACTACGTATGTGTATAAATGCAATTTAGTAGCTATCAAACTGTATCACGTAGCTGGGACACGGGTTTTACAAGTTTTAGCACGCAAGTGTGTCACGCACATCTCAAGTTTACATCTACATTTGTGCTCAACATGGTACTACGTATGTGTATAAATGCAATTTAGTAACTATCAAACTGTGTCACGTAGCTGGGACACGGGTTTTACAAGTTTTAGCACACAAGTGCGTCACGCACATCTCAAGTTTACATCTACATTTGTGCTCAACATGGTACTACGTATGTGTATAAATGCAATTTAGTAACTATCAAACTGTGTCACGTAGCTGGGACACGGGTTTTACAAGTTTTAGCACACAAGTGCGTCACGCACATCTCAAGTTTACATCTACATTTGTGCTCAACATGGTACTACGTATGTGTATAAATGCAATTTAGTAGCTATCAAACTGTATCACGTAGCTGGGACACGGGTTTTACAAGTTTTAGCACGCAAGTGTGTCACGCACATCTCAAGTTTACATCTACATTTGTGCTCAACATGGTACTACGTATGTGTATAAATGCAATTTAGTAACTATCAAACTGTGTCACGTAGCTGGGACACGGGTTTTACAAGTTTTAGCACACAAGTGCGTCACGCACATCTCAAGTTTACATCTACATTTGTGCTCAACATGGTACTACGTATGTGTATAAATGCAATTTAGTAACTATCAAACTGTGTCACGTAGCTGGGACACGGGTTTTACAAGTTTTAGCACGCAAGTGTGTCACGCACATCTCAAGTTTACATCTACCTTTGTGCTCAACATGCTACTACGTATGTGTATAAATGCAATTTAGTAACTATCAAACTGTGTCACGTAGCTGGGACACGGCTTTTACAAGTTTTAGCACGCAAGTGTGTCACGCACATCTCAAGTTTACATCTACCTTTGTGCTCAACATGCTACTACGTATGTGTATAAATGCAATTTAGTAGCTATCAAACTGTATCACGTAGCTGGGACACGGGTTTTACAAGTTTTAGCACACAAGTGCGTCACGCACATCTCAAGTTTACATCTACATTTGTGCTCAACATGGTACTACGTATGTGTATAAATGCAATTTAGTAGCTATCAAACTGTATCACGTAGCTGGGACACGGCTTTTACAAGTTTTAGCACGCAAGTGTGTCACGCACATCTCAAGTTTACATCTACATTTGTGCTCAACATGGTACTACGTATGTGTATAAATGCAATTTAGTAGCTATCAAACTGTATCACGTAGCTGGGACACGGGTTTTACAAGTTTTAGCACGCAAGTGTCACGCACATCTCAAGTTTACATCTACCTTTGTCTCAACATGCTACTACGTATGTGTATAAATGCAATTTAGTAGCTATCAAACTGTGTCACGTAGCTGGGACACGGGTTTTACAAGTTTTAGCACGCAAGTGTGTCACGCACATCTTAAGTTTACATCTACCTTTGTGCTCAACATGCTACTACGTATGTGTATAAATGCAATTTAGTAGCTATCAAACTGTGTCACGTAGCTGGGACACGGGTTTTACAAGTTTTAGCACGCAAGTGTGTCACGCACATCTCAAGTTTACATCTACCTTTGTGCCCAACATGCTACTACGTATGTGTATAAATGCAATTTAGTAGCTATCAAACTGTGTCACGTAGCTGGGACACGTATTTTACAAGTTTTAGCACGCAAGTGTGTCACGCACATCTCAAGTTTACATCTACCTTTGTGCTCAACATGCTACTACGTATGTGTATAAATGCAATTTAGTAGCTATCAAACTATGTCACGTAGCTGGGACACGTATTTTACAAGTTTTAGCACGCGAGTGTGTCACGCACATCTCAAGTTTACATCTACCTTTGTGCTCAACATGCTACTACGTATGTGTATAAATGCAATTTAGTAGCTATCAAACTGTATCACGTAGCTGGGACACGGGTTTTACAAGTTTTAGCACGCAAGTGTGTCACGCACATCTCAAGTTTACATCTACCTTTGTGCTCAACATGCTACTACGTATGTGTATAAATGCAATTTAGTAGCTATCAAACTGTGTCACGTAGCTGGGACACGGCTTTTACAAGTTTTAGCACGCAAGTGTGTCACGCACATCTCAAGTTTACATCTACCTTTGTCTCAACATGCTACTACGTATGTGTATAAATGCAATTTAGTAGCTATCAAACTGTGTCACGTAGCTGGGACACGGGTTTTACAAGTTTTAGCACGCAAGTGCGTCACGCACATTTCAAGTTTACATCTACTTTTGTCTCAACATGCTACTACGTATGTGTATAAACGCAATTTAGTAGCTATCAAACTGTGTCACGTAGCTGGGACACGGGTTTTACAAGTTTTAGCACGCAAGTGCGTCACGCAAATCTCAAGTTTGTATCTATCTTTGTGCTCAACATGCTACTAAGTATGTGTGTGAATGCAAGTTAGTAGCCTGTAAAAGCCATACAATATATAAAATTATTTGATTCTTTTCTGTGTATCTTCTCTCTGAGTTCTAATCTAAAAATAATTCTAATGAAAACAACTACATGCTATTTTATCTTGTCACTCGTTTTTGACAAGAATATTGAAACACACAAATGTAATGTATGGAAAATAGGGAATAAAAGTACTGAAACTAGTGAATTAGTATTATTAATTAATTTTCAATTGTCATTCAAATTGTGACATTGTTCCTGTCTAATACAATACATCACAAACATCTAGCAGCAAATGATTTTTTAAATATTAAAGTTAAATTCACATAACGCCTCAAGATATTCGAATACAAATGACATCTCCAACCATTGACTGTATTTTATTATTTATAAAATTAAAGGTACCACATTGAAATGTTAAATTTTGAAATATAATACAGGATAACTTCCCCACTTAAAAAAATTGTACATTATTTAAACGTATTGACCAAATTCATTGAAATTGGCCATTATTTTTCATCCTTTAAAATAGTGATTTTATTGTTTATTTAAACCGTATTTTTTTGAAAGTTCTCAGCACATAAAGACTTAACAATAGTAATATATTTTTATTACTTTGCAAATTCTTTAATGTTTATTTATTCTTACCAGGTACGTGAATGTTTTAATACTAATCATATAATGTAGGCTGTTTTTTAACAAGAATTTATGTAAATGTAAAATTTTAAATTAATAAGGCAATCTTTTGTTGTTTTAGTTAATAAACTCAGCAATACAACAGTTAATTTACTTATTTCTTTTCTTTAACATTTATTCCTTCCACAAAAAATAGAATATGTTTTCGTAACCAATTTTGTTATAGTAAATATTACTTTTATTTTTTACTAATAACACTTGAAGTAGTCCACCTCTTAGTACCTGCTGTTTTAAGACTAAAGTAGAAAAAGATAAAAAGACAAAAGATAAGTAGAAATCGTTGAATTATGAAAGGAAATCCCTTAAAGGAAAATATTTGATCAAAATTGAGATGTTATAGTCATTTAAGCACAACTAACGAGAGAAAGAAACTGATAGACTGATTACTAAATAGAAGGTGATAAAAAGTTAAATATGCTAATTGGAGAAGTATAAGTGATGCAAATATATAAGATAAAGAGAAAAACTGTGGAAAATTCAAGATCAGAATTTTAAATGAAGTTTAAGAATTTTAAAGCTACCTATGAGTAGGGCATATAAGTAAAGTATTTACTATTATAACTGTTATTACTTATAAATTAAACAAGGACAATGTTATGCAAGCTAAATAACATTATACAAATGAAAACTAAAATATGTGTTGTAATATTTAATAATCAGTTTTAATACAAACACAATTCAATATATTTTATTAAAAAAAGGCTTTACAAACCAAAAGTGGTTAAGTTAAAGTAGCCAACTAAGTGAACAAGTTGGTCCCTTTTACACGAGTGTTTGCTTTTGATCTTTAATCAAATATGGAACTTGTTAAAACAGCATTCGAGGGAGCCAATTCCTGGCGAGTTCTCTCTAATGGGAGCTTAAAACTGTAGTAGACTGTTTTCCATTAAAAAAAGTATTCTCTTCTTTTAAATTTATATTCATTATTTTTTTCTAATTTATTTATTATTTAAGTAATTGTATATGAAATGTAATTTATTTCTTCCATTATTCCAACAACTCTTTATGTCAAACATGTATTGTTTATCTTTCAACTGGTTTAGTTTAATTGTTAAGAACAGTAATGAAATGTTAGAGCTTTATTTTAAATATTTTCCTTACAACGAATGTTTATTGAAAAATCGTACACAGTTTTACTATTGTAAAGATTTTAGTATTTGCTATCAATAATCGGTTGTATGAACAATCAATAATAATTGTTCATTAATGGATCATGATGCCTTATTTATTCGAAATCAACTTTACACAATAGTGTTGATAGAACATCACAACATACAAGACATTTATGTTACGTAAAATAAGATGGCATGGATTAGTCAGTATTATTTCCAGATGCATTATCGACTGGAAATTACATATTTCACTATACGTTGTATTAACGTGCAATATAATCACGAAACATAATCCAGAAGTGAATCAATGGCATATTGTAATAAGCATAATTTGGCAAACAAAAACTATTAACTTTGCCTTAATACTAGGAAGACAATCTACAAACATTGTCAACATTTAAACAGAATTATTAAATACTTAATAACCATTACCGTGATACTTAGACCTTCGATTGTAAGTAATTCGACAGACACTGTTCAGTTAGCGATATAACGTATCTGAAAACAGATAAACAAATTATAACAATAAATATTTTATTTTGTTTTATAGTAAGTAGGGAATGTTAGCATGGCATGATTATATATTTCAAGTTGTTCTATTTTGAAGTTTTTTAGTGGCCAGTAGTAAACTTTTTATCTATATTAAATTATCAATATAAAACCATCTAAATATTAGATAACTTATAACAAAATCAATCCTAGGCATTGTCCATTCAGGGAACTCTCACCGTACATTTTTCATATGTTGCGTCAAACGCAGGTAATTGTACCCATATACGGAGTGGACATTTTCTCACCAGTCACACTTGTACGTATCGGCGTAGCGGCAAGGTGGAGGGGACACGATACAAGGACTCGTCAGTGGGACCAGCGCATGCGCAGTACCAAAACTTGATCGAATCACTCATCGAACCTGTTCAACTGTCTCCATTTAATGCAATTTAGTACAGACGTTGCATGAAAAGTTTCAAATGTTCATTCGACTTGCGATCATCTAAATGCTGTCTTTACTAGCTCTAAAATTCCCTCCACATTATGCGATCGTCTTACAGATCTCGGAATTTTGCTAAATCTGTCCGATACTTGTAGGGGTCTTATTAAGACGTATCAAATTGGCTATTGCAATTCCTGGTGGATGACCACTTGGAGTGAGAAGAAAGTTTTTAATTAAGTCAAAAGTTATATTTATATCAGGTTAAATGTGCCTATTGTTAGAACAAAATTCCGAAAACCTAACGTCAAAAGGGTTATTATCTTCAAAATTAATCTCAAATAATTGTTGAATTCTAAAACTTGACCATGCTAGACCAACTTGTTCATTACAGGGAAAAGTCACGGCATTGTGTTCTACTGATTAAGACCTTCAATTTGTTGTCCAAATTATAAACGTTTGCTTGTACTAAATATTTTCTTTGGACTCCATTGAGTCGTCCCCAGGAAGTGATATAAATTTTTCTCTTACGGCTAGAAGTACAATTTTATATCATGTTTATGTGTGATAAGTTTTATAATTTCGTTCGGAACCGGTTTGTAAATGTTAAGCTGTATCTGGACTTATTTTCCACCATGTATACAGTGTATATATTATAAATAGGTTACAATGAAAAACTTCATAGTGAGGAACGCACGTGATATTTTGTGACTACCATTTTATTAAAGCATACGTTCATACAATTTAAATGATAAAGAGTTGTTAACATTTGTATTGGTATTCATACTACTACTGTATTGCAATACTACACAACAGTATATACAACAAACTGTAATGCTCTCCATTTTATCACCTATATACAACAAACTGTAATGCTCGCCATTTTATCACCTATATACAACACACTGTAATGCTCTCCATTTTATCACCTATAATACAACAAACTGTAATGCTCTCCATTTTATCACCTATATACAACAAACTGTAATGCTCTCCATTTTATCACCTATAATACAACAAACTGTAATGCACTACTTTTTATCACCTATATACAACAAACTGTAATGCACTCCTTTCTATCACTTATAATACAACAAACTGTAATGCTCTCCATTTTATCACCTATAATACAACAAACTGTAATGCTCTCCATTTTATCACCTATATACAACAAACTGTAATGCTCTACATTTTATCACCTATAATACAACAAACTGTAATGCACTACTTTTTATCACCTATATACAACAAACTGTAATGCACTCCTTTTTATCACTTATAATACAACAAACTGTATTGCTCGCCATTTTATCACCTATATACAACAAACTGTAATGCTCTACATTTTATCACCTATAATACAACAAACTGTAATGCACTCCTTTTTATCACTTATAATACAACAAACTGTATTGCTCGCCATTTTATCACCTATATACAACAAACTGTAATGCTCTACATTTTATCACCTATAATACAACAAACTGTAATGCACTCCTTTTTATCACTTATAATACAACAAACTGTAATGCTCTCCATTTTATCACCTATATACAACAAACTGTAATGCTCTAAATTTTATCACCTATAATACAACAAACTGTAATGCACTCCTTTTTATCACTTATAATACAACAAACTGTAATGCTCTCCATTTTATCACCTATATACAACAAACTGTAATGCTCTACATTTTATCACCTATAATACAACAAACTGTAATGCACTACTTTTTATCACCTATATACAACAAACTGTAATGCACTCCTTTTTATCACTTATAATACAACAAACTGTATTGCTCGCCATTTTATCACCTATATACAACAAACTGTAATGCTCTACATTTTATCACCTATAATACAACAAACTGTAATGCACTCCTTTTTATCACTTATAATACAACAAACTGTAATGCTATCAATTTTATCACCTATATACAACAAACTGTAATGCTCTCCATTTTATCACCTATAATACAACAAACTGTAATGCACTCAATTTTATCACCTATATACAACAAACTGTAATGCTCTCAATTTTATCACTTATAATACAACAAACTGTATTGCTCGCCATTTTATCACCTATATACAACAAACTGTAATGCACTACATTTTATCACCTATAATACAACAAACTGTAATGCTCTCCATTTTATCAACTATATACAACAAACTGTAATGCTCTCCATTTTATCACCTATATACAACAAACTGTAATGCTCTCCATTTTATCACCTACATACAACACACTGTAATGCTCTCCATTTTATCACCTATATACAACAAACTGTAATGCTCTACCTTTTATCACCTACATACAACACACTGTAATGCTCTCCATTTTATCACCTATATACAACAAACTGTAATGCACTCCTTTTTATCACCTATAATACAACAAACTGTAATGCTCTCCATTTTATCACCTATAATACAACAAACTGTAATGCTCTCCATTTTATCACCTATATACAACAAACTGTAATGCTCTCCATTTTATCACCTATAATACAACAAACTGTAATGCTCGCCATTTTATCACCTATATACAACAAACTGTAATGCTCTCCATTTTATCACCTATAATACAACAAACTGTAATGCTCTCCATTTTATCACCTATATACAACAAACTGTAATGCTCTCCATTTTATCACCTATATACAACAAACTGTAATGCTCTCCATTTTATCACCTATATACAACACACTGTAATGCTCTCCATTTTATCACATATATACAACAAACTGTAATGCTCTCCATTTTATCACCTATAATACAACAAACTGTAATGCTCTCCATTTTATCACCTATATACAACAAACTGTAATGCTCTACCTTTTATCACCTATATACAACACACTGTAATGCTCTCCATTTTATCACCTATATACAACAAACTGTAATGCTCTCCATTTTATCACCTATAATACAACAAACTGTAATGCACTACTTTTTATCACCTATATACAACAAACTGTAATGCACTCCTTTTTATCACCTATAATACAACAAACTGTAATGCTCTCCATTTTATCACCTATAATACAACAAACTGTAATGCTCTCCATTTTATCACCTATATACAACAAACTGTAATGCTCTACATTTTATCACCTATAATACAACAAACTGTAATGCACTACTTTTTATCACCTATATACAACAAACTGTAATGCACTCCTTTTTATCACCTATAATACAACAAACTGTAATGCTCTCCATTTTATCACCTATAATACAACAAACTGTAATGCTCTCAATTTTATCACCTATAATACAACAAACTGTAATGCTCTCCATTTTATCACCTATATACAACAAACTGTAATGCACTCCATTTTATCACCTATAATACAACAAACTGTAATGCTCTCCATTTTATCACCTATAATACAACAAACTGTAATGCTCTCCATTTTATCACCTATAATACAACAAACTGTAATGCACTACTTTTTATCACCTATATACAACAAACTGTAATGCACTCCTTTTTATCACTTATAATACAACAAACTGTATTGCTCGCCATTTTATCACCTATATACAACAAACTGTAATGCTCTACATTTTATCACCTATAATACAACAAACTGTAATGCACTCCTTTTTATCACTTATAATACAACAAACTGTATTGCTCGCCATTTTATCACCTATATACAACAAACTGTAATGCACTACTTTTTATCACCTATATACAACAAACTGTAATGCACTCCTTTTTATCACTTATAATACAACAAACTGTATTGCTCGCCATTTTATCACCTATATACAACAAACTGTAATGCTCTACATTTTATCACCTATAATACAACAAACTGTAATTCACTCCTTTTTATCACTTATAATACAACAAACTGTAATGCTCTCCATTTTATCACCTATATACAACAAACTGTAATGCTCTACATTTTATCACCTATAATACAACAAACTGTAATGCACTACTTTTTATCACCTATATACAACAAACTGTAATGCACTCCTTTTTATCACCTATAATACAACAAACTGTATTGCTCTCCATTTTATCACCTATAATACAACAAACTGTAATGCTCTCCATTTTATCACCTATAATACAACAAACTGTAATGCACTCCTTTTTATCACTTATAATACAACAAACTGTAATGCTCTCCATTTTATCACCTATAATACAACAAACTGTAATGCACTACTTTTTATCACCTATATACAACAAACTGTAATGCACTCCTTTTTATCACTTATAATACAACAAACTGTATTGCTCGCCATTTTATCACCTATATACAACAAACTGTAATGCTCTACATTTTATCACCTATAATACAACAAACTGTAATGCTCTCCATTTTATCACCTATATACAACAAACTGTAATGCTCTCCATTTTATCACCTATAATACAACAGACTGTAATGCTCTCCATTTTATCACCTATATTCAACAAACTGTAACGCTCTCCATTTTATCACCTATATACAACAAACTGTAATGCTCTCCATTTTATCACCTATATACAACAAACTGTAATGCTCTCCATTTTATCACCTATATACAACAAACTGTAATGCTCTCCATTTTATCACCTATATACAACAAACTGTAATGCTCTCCATTTTATCACCTATATACAACATATCTTGTAAATAGCTATACAATTTTAGCTAAATATTAACATTCATAAAGTCCCTCATTCTATTCATTTTACGAGTATATTTTTCTGCATTTTATTAATAAAAATTACTATAAATGAAAGTAAAGTGTACCTTCAATTTGTTTTAGCATGTAAAAAAATAAAATAAAAAAAAACAAAAAAAAACAGTACAGAAGTAGGAAAACATTACATTCATGTAACTTTACTCCAAAAATCAGCATACAATTTGGACCAAATAACCAAAATTTCAATTAAAAGTATATGTTTACAAACAACTAACATATCCATTATATCTGAAGAAAAAACAATATACTCGTGTGAAATTAAAATTGGAAAGCTTCTTGAGAACTCTGTAGTTTTCTGACCACAAAATAGACTACATTAAATAATTAAGATCATTTAAAATCTGTAAATTATGACTATTCTCGTTACTCCTTCTTAACAATAGTGTTTAGAATAAATTCAAAGGTGTACAAAACTTACACGTGACTAAAAGAGTAGCAATCTATAAAAAAAATGGCAAATTCAAAATAGCCCAAAACGTACAGGCATATATAATGCCAACATGTTCTATTAATAAACAATTTACTTATTGAATGGATACTACATTTTATTTTAGAAATAGCTCAGCTATAAACCAAAACACAAACGCCTGCAATACTCATAACCATAACAAATATTGAATGTTGTTTAACGACAAATTTGTTTTTAGACTACAATAAATAATACACTTCTTTCCCTTAAATTACATTTGTCAAAACATGAAACAGAATGTTGATAAAATTCCCATTACAGAAAAATCAACGTTTCCTAATAAGATGGTAACAAGATAAACAATGTTTTGTTGTTAGTAAGGAGTGTAAATAAAAATTTTTCATAATCTTCACCACACAGTTGAAAAAAATTATTTTCGTTTAATAATAGATCAGCTAGTTCTTTTAACAGTAACACGTTCTATGTGAAGCTAATTTCCATATGGACCCATTAACTACAGTTGTGAATTCAATGATTGAATCGATTTGATCGCACAATGATGCATATGATCCCATGAAGATCGATATGACCCCACAATGATCGATATGACCCTATAATGATTGATATGATCCCACAAAGATCGATGTGACCCCACTATGATCGATATGATACCACAAAGATCGATATGATACCACAATGATCGATATGATACCATAATGATCTATATGGTTCGAAAATGATTGATATGTTCCCACAATGAGCGATATGATCCCATAATGATTGATATGATACCAAAAAGATCGATGATACCACAAAGATCGATATGACCCTACAATTATTGATATGAACCCACAATGATTGATATGATACCACACAGATCAATATGATACTACAATGATCGATATGATTTTAACATGATCGATATGATCCCACAATGATCGATATGACCCTACAGTAATCGATATAATCCCACAATGATCGATATGATTCCGAAATGATCGAAACTATCCCACAATGATCGATATGATTCCAAAATGATCGATATGATCCCACAATAATACCGGTTTACTAATCAAAATACAACTAAACGATTGCTTTCGGTAATATCTTTGAACGTTGTTCAGCCCATGTGTTTTAATTGGAATCACCTTTGATGAATAAATAATTGTCTGTTGCAATCTCCTACATCATAAATAGGTTGGTGCAAATGGTCGTTTATTATCATTTATTTCCTTCTGAAGGACAGGCCAATTTATTTATTTAGAAATTTGATATTTACCGAGTATTAATTTAAGTACGAAGTCTGACCTTGACTACTGTTGAGTAATTTTGTTAAATGTATGGAATTTTAATGTCACAACATAAATGCTCTGAACTGTTGACGTTGACTCCTGTTTAAACCTATTAATGAATCATTTAAATAGTATTAAATTATGTTTGTTTCGAAAATTAGCCTATTGGAATATTTAACCCGTAAATAAGTTTTATCAAACCAAATCAAATGATTTTAAGAGAAAATTATTCATTACTCAATAACATCACATTTTTTGAGAAACACTAAGTAGTTTCTATAATATTCATGCACTAAAAATATAATCATGCATTATAACTTCAGTATGGCACGTGGGTTTTACGGGATGGTTTATACTCCGCTGTAAAAATATGAACTCACCCCCACAAGTGGATTGGTTTTAGGGTTTATTGTTCTATAAAGAAAGACTTCTTTACTGAAATAAGTTTCTCTCTATTCAAAGTGTAATTCATTTAATCACAGTGTAATATTGAAAATAAGAACTATGTAACATTTGTTTACATATTTTAATCGATTTATCATTTTTTCAATTGTAATAATGCATAAGGTTTTTTTTCTAATTTGTATAAGTAACCAATAAACCTGCCAAACCCGAAATCAGAACGTAAATTGAGATTTGGTAACTTAAGAATAAATTTCATTATTTATATTTTATGTATTTTGTATACCTGAACATTTTGATTCAAGAATGATTAATTAATAATGTGTATCAATAGTGAATTTTAAAAATTACCCTACTTTGCAAACTTTCGTCAGTCAAAGTTGTTTTGTAAATAGCAGTTACTATGGTAAATATGAATAAAGGGGTCCCACCCAGTTAACAACTAAAATCAAAATTAAATACGACTAGTATTAAACTTAGCTACGGTTGAACGTGGCTGGGTTTAGCTAGTTATCATTAAAAAAATGACCGAACATGATTTTATAAAATACCTATAAAGTGGAATAAAACCAGTTATTTTTTAATTGAACATATATGTATTAAAAATCAATATTACAGATAGTATGGTCTTAAGAATACAATAAAAGTAATTAAATGATCTCTTATGAGATAATTTACTCATCATTATATCAGTAATAATAATCATTTTAACTCACATATTAGGGTATATTTTAAATCTATTTAGAACTATTATTGTACAAAAACTAATGGAAAGCAGCATTGAGTGCAAATCATTTAGGGTGGCTGCAACAATTTATTGGTTTAGGTTCAATTAATGTTATTGAGAGTCCGCGTTGAGAGGCCATTACTTTTAATGCCATTTCACTTGGCAAAATTAAATTTGGTTTAAAGCTTTGCTAAACCAAAGTTGTTTCAACTCCAAACAAATCTCTATCTTTACTACTGATGAATTTACGAGTTTGTGAACATTCTGTTTATTTAGTTTTTTATTGTTTAATGTTTATTTTTTATGTCATAGTATACATGTATAAATATGACAAAAAATTTATATTTTATTCCACCTTTTAAAAAGTGGTGAAACTTTAAGCTAATTCTCAACAAATGTTCAATATTTTTACACTTTAATTATAAAATACGTGTGATACATGAGACATCTATTTAAATGTTTGTTATTCATACCGTAATTATTTTATTACAAACAATTCTAATGCAATGTTGTTTAAAAGTAGTGCTTATTTATCTTCGTGCCATTTCAGTAACGTCTCTATAAACACTTAAACACCGCTCTTTTGACACACATTTCAACGCCAAGTGTAAATACTAAGGGAAGTTTGCAAGCATTTTCAAGGTGATTTTCCACCTCGAAATCACTCAGAAGTTGGCTGATGCCAGAAGTAGATGTGAAGTTTCTCCCTCTGAATGTGACTGGAGTATTGGAAGGACTTGGCTGTGTTGTTTATTAAGCAGCTATTTAAAATAACCGTATGTTTACTCAGTTTCACTAATATAGTGAACTGTAACCCCAGTTGCAGAATATAACCAAGCTAAGATCTAAGCATTGAACTTAAGAATAAATTAAATTTTGATTATTTAAATGTGAGCATTAAATGTTTATCTGTAATAAAATTCTATAAAAATAAGAGGGAACCTAAATCAATAGATGATCTTTATTTTGGATGAAGCTAATGGTAGTTTTATTGCATAAAACATACAAAAACTTAGTGCTCTTTAAAGACTAAGGTAAAAAAATAATATCTATATAAATAAAAGAAGAGTTGTGTGTATGCTTTGCTTACAAAAGCGTACATTTTAGATATTTACACATTTCTTGCACCAGACGCTCCTTTCAAAGCCTTATGTTCATTTCTGTCTGTATGTTTGCCTGTCGGAAATACTTCTTTTTATAGCGTTTGATGGGAAAAGGCGAGTATAGTTTTTTTATGAACTCTGTTTCATAATTCTATACAAGCACAAGAAAGACTTAGGCTAGTCTTTAAAATTCATTTTAAAGCTCTTAAATTATAATCTCATCAATTAATATTTATTTCATTAACATATTAAAACTTAAAACCTCTTTAATTAACAATTTATTCATATACATGAAAACATCAGATACAACTGGTTTTCATTGACATCGTTCGTAATTTAACCGCATTTAACAACAGCCGTTGCAGAAATTTATGTTTCCTAGTTGATGCGTGTTTTTTTATTAGTTTTTAGAAAAAAATATTTACTAAAGGTAAGTTTGTATTTTTAATATTTAATAATATTTCTGTCACATCCGAATTTCGTTCATTGTTAGTGTGTTTTCTACCCAATAAGATCTAGATCTATGACACCGAAGGCTCAGCTCCTAGCCTTTCTTATACATTTTTTTATGGGAGATTCATGAAATATTCACAATGTTTTATGAATATCTTTGTATGCAGTGAGTAAATGACATCAATGGCAAGAGATCAAAATGATTCTTCTCACTCAGGGTGTCAAGACTTTTTGATCCTGAGTGAGAGATAGCGCAAGTTCGAATCCTGGCCTTGAATGGAAGTTTTTATCAGTAATGTTCATTTTTTACTGAACTAGTTTTCCCCATACTCTGGCTGTATAAGTTAACACTTAGATAAAAGTACATCACCCACTGAAATTCTCATCTTAAATATTTACGAGTATACGAAAATCAATAATAAAATGAAGTGTGGTCGGTGGTTTGAGTAGGGTTTTCAATATATATTACGTCAATATACGTTACGTGGTTTGAGCAAATGCTCAGAAATGGGTTAGGATTTGACAAACTATATAAATTCAGTAGTTGAATGAAGATTTAAGAGCTTTTCATCAGGATTGAATCTGGAATTACGCACATGTAATTTGTGGGATCTGGCAACAACAGATTTAAGGAATCTGGATGAAGATCTAGTATGGCGCCTAGACAGAGGAAGAAAGTATGTTGTAGGTTCTTTGACAGAAAGAAAGATTGAAGTAAGATTGTAGTTAATTGTTGTTGAAGGTTCGAGTAGACACATCAGTAAAAGAGTAAGTGTGTTAGGTATTATGTTAAAAAGGTAATATAAGTTTGTTAAATATCTATGATTTTACTAAAGTTAACAGTTATACTTACTGGTGTAATCAGTTAGTAGTATTTACAGTCTTCACCCTTATGATGATATCCTGTATTGAAACCGAAACGTTCGCTATCTCTATGAGTATTGCACTGGATTAATTCTTTGACGCGGATCTTTTCCGAATCATGTTTTTATATATAGAATATCAGTCTTCTAGATGAGTACTGAGTTAATGATATGTAGACGTTCTCTCAAATATCTCTAATACATTATATCTGAGGATTTAACGTAGACAGACTTTAACAGGGCGTAATCCCTTCGGTTGGTTTATGCACACAGAAATGATAAGTACATTTAGATTTAATCCTTCCTTATCATTTAATGGAGATGGACGAGGGAAAAATATACGCCTTACATCAACAGTGTCTGTATATTGTGTCGTCCTATTTTTTGTGTTGGCTTTAAAATCACTTTCATTTAAGACTAGATAAATAATAAGGATTCCAACGAAGTCATAATGAGAGTTTATGTGACAAAATGGTCGTTTCTTTTTAGGGTCGCGCTGATATTTCCATTCTACGTAACAAAGGCATGTCAAGGAACACTTCAGAATGGGTCATGAGGCCATTCAAGACTGTACGTGTTTCACCTTTCTTGCTTAGCTTCGGGTATTTTCCGAAAGATTATCAGCATTTTCATACTTTATAAAACCTTTAAATTAATTTTCATTCATGTGAAACATTCGTATGATCAACAAACCGTATGAAAATTCTTTTCTGATTTACTAACCACCGTTACATAATTACAAATCTCTCTTTCTTAGTTAGGTTAGGTTAGGTTAGTTCACCTTAAATATAACCTATCATCGTATCTTAAAATATTTTATATATTTCAGTAACTTATAATTAATAAAATCTAACTAAGAACCTGAAAATTTTACCTTAAACAAAAGTCAACACGCAAACATGAGTCTTTTATATTACTTCTTCCCATTAAAAACTTCCCAAAAAAGATCTCTTTAAAAAAGTTAATAAATAAACAAAAACGTAAATCCAACAACTTCCAAACTTCCAATAACTAATTTTATATAGTGATAGTTTTACGTTTTGTATATTATAATACTTGTGTTAACCTATCCTGAAATTTTTTTTAATACTTTGTGATACTATAGGTTACAATAACTGTCTTAAAAAAGGCATTTAAAATACGTAAATACATATTTTTATATTGGTTTCAATTGTATTCCAGTTTCTTGATTTGACATAGAAATGCTTCGACTTTTACCAGCGGTAGTCAAAAAATCAATCAAACGTTGAAATGTTGTAAAAAACTATATTATGAATAAATACAATTTGTTTTATATTCTCCAGAAATATTTGCACCAACAACATTCAAGCCCTTATCTAAAGGTGCCCTGGTTTCTAAAATTGAACATGCTAAGCTCCACTCAGAGCTAGATTATGCAAACACCGAGGGCTTCATTCCAACTCAATCCGTCTTCCACTGTTGATTGCACGAGGTGGGAATGAATTACATCGTTTAGTCTTCTGGTAATTTAAACCAGCTAACGTTACCCTATTATCTAAACCCGGTTCGATAAAAATTACAACTGAAGAAATATTGAAGGATTACTAAAATATATTATGTAAAAAATTACTGATCCAACATTATTAAATATTTAAAATCTGTTTACCGTATAAATGAACGGTTTATCTATCTTATCACATAATATAATAAGGTCATACATTATTACAAACATATACAAAATGGTGTTATGTGGGTGTCTAAATACTCAACATAATTAAAACAATGAAAATGAAAATGTACATCGATTTTTAATTTGTTTGTTTATTGAGGTTAGGCAATTTAAAATAGTTTGTTTTCAAGTATGTTTGATTGAGAAATCAGGTGGATTTAAAAAATTTGTTTGTTTGTATATTAAACAAATTGTGGTGAAATAAAGATTATAAAATATATTGTTCCTATTTTTCAGTAAAATATATTATCCTATTTTTCAGTCGAACAAAATATTATTATAAGTAAAAACATAACAAGTATAACATAACATTCTCTCTCTCTCTCTCTCTCTCTCTCTCTCTCTCTCTCTCTCTCTCTCTCTCTCTCTCTCTCTCTCTCTCTCTCTCTCTCTCTCTCTCTCTCTCTCTCTCTCTCTCTCTCTCTCTCTCTCTCTCTCTCTCTCTCTCTCTCTCTCTCTCTCTCTCCCTCTCCCTCCCTCACTCACTCACTCCCTCCACCCGCCCGTACAGTAAGTATAACTGACCCCCCCGCCCCCCCCCATACACTTACAGTGGTATTGACCCACCCACACACGTACAGTGGCGTTGATCCACCCACCCACCCATTCACGTGCAGTGGCATTGATCAATCAATCAATCACTTTTATTTGTCTTTGGGATTTCATTTTACGTGTGTGCAAAGGCAGGAGACGGTGCCCCTAAATCCTGAAGAAATCAAAATTTTTTCTGTAAATATGTTGGCAGAAAGGCCCCATTTAGGTCTTGGTACAAGATGGAGAAGTGTATTATGCAGCACAAAAACATTATAAATCTCCTGTTGTTTGCCCATGCTATCACAAGATGTGATACCATGTCAGCCCTGTATGGTGTTGGTAATATAAAACATCGTTATAATACAGTAAATATTCAAAATAGTTGCTAAAAATACATTTTAACAGTCACTTTATGAGGATATGAAATCTGTAGGTGTATGTAAACAGTATTTTATTTTAAAAATCGTGCAATTTAATCCGCATATTATCAGAAATAAATAGAAATTGAAAATAAATACATTAATTAAATTTAAAAATCAGAATAAATGTTGTGCTTCATAAAATAAGACACCTAAAAGTTTCTTTTCAATAATTAATATGCCATTTACCATTTTGTTTGGTTCAAAGGTCAAATACAGTATTTAGAAATAATGTATCTTTTAACGAAAGCATATTTTTTATAATTTTCCATAGCTTAATTGTTTAGTTTTCCATAAAGATAGAATAAGGGAGGAATGGCGAAAGTATAAAATTACCGTTGAATTCCAAACGTATGCAGAGTATTACACTCACTTCTTCATTGACATAAATGATTACCAACTTCGAGTGTCATGAAAATGTGTAATTTTGAGTGGTAGTAGATCAAATTTAGTTGACCCCCAAATACCAATTATTTACAACTTTTCGATCTACAGGAGAAATGTTGGGACTTGAAAAACATTTGTTAGAACGTCGAAGGAAACCTCATCTGTAAAAAACATAGCTTCATTCCGATTGCATTTTTACATTAGAAACTTTAATTAGAAAACGTTTTATTAATGGAAAATCATGAAAATTCCGACTATCATGAGAATTTTCCTTATTGGCTACATAACGTTTATAGGCATAAAACATTATTACATTCAGTCAAAACCAATTAAAGTAGAATAAAAAGTCGAAACTTTCATTTTAAGATTGGGGTTGATTCTAAGACATATTTTTTAACGATTTATAGATTAGACGAATTTGCATTATGAACTTAAACTTTTTTAAAGCATACTAACTCCAAAAATTTAGAACGAAAAATAATTTTCACAAAAAATTCATTAAGAAACATTTGTTAATGTATAAATCTAAACTAAAGTTGTCGAGCAAATCAATTACAATTAATTTTTTGGGAAGCTTACTTTTGGCGCAAAATATAGAATGTAATTGATACTCAGAATTCAAGTATTTCAATAATAGAATCATTATTTACACATGTTATAATGAGTTCCCTTTTGTTACGATCGCAATAAAATAATATAATATATATTTTACCAGAAAATATTCAATGTGAGTGTTTTGTGTAAAGACAACAAAGAATAGTTATGATCAAGCTTTGTAACTCATCGTGACTGGGATTGTGCGTTTTAAATACACAAAAGTGTAAAGCATTTTTAATTAAAACAAATATGTCGAGCTGTTTTAACACGTTATTGACATGACATATTTACATTTAGGATCAATGTTTGTCTTGGTAGAAATGTTTGTTCACTGATTTTCAAATAACATGCGGAACATCTGACATCTGATTTATCAAACCGTTAACTGTTAAATTAACGAAACTTTGTTTTAAAATAAGATTTTCAAACAAATTTATATAAGATTGAGAAACGATTGTATTCATAATACTATCCATCTATTTGTTTGTGTATTGTTTAAACTCCTGCTTTAAAATTTTTAGTTTTATTACAATTTAGTGATTAACTCCATAATTCCGTTAAAAAGAATCTAATAATAACTAATTTGTATTACTTAACATACATTAACTATTTAGAAAATTACATATTTTCTATTTACCTAATTTATGAATCCATTTAACAAATTATAAACTGTTGTAATAAGTATGAAACTAGTTGCTGAATTTATATAAAAGCTGGGACAATAATTAATTAACTATCACTCAAATAATTAAATGCCTTAACCTAAAACTACTATGCATTCTTGAATAGTTCTTTCAATATCTATTCAATAATATTTGTAATTTTAAATTCAAAATATTATCCGAAAATATAGTCCTACTTGCATATAAACATAAAACATTTCTGAACAATAATTACTTCCATATTTACCTGTACAACTGTATAGTTTTTTAGTTTTGTCATGTAGCCATATGTATTTTGTCACACGTTTATTGATCAAACGAAGGTAGCCAGCAAATTTGTCAAATAATTTCAGGATTGAGCGTCTAAAAAACTATCAAAGTTTTCGGTTCTATAAATAAAAATGTTTGGTACATAACTAGGACTTATTATGAGATTAAAAACAAATATCCAATAATTTTTTCTCACAGTAATAGTTTTAAGATAATTATATAATATTTAATGATCTCAACTTTAATTGTGTCTCTTGGTTCATATTTATAATAACTTTCAATATTGAGGCTTCTGAAATGATTTTATTACATTTTTAAATAAGTGATTAAATTTAAAACTTATATTTATATTCCACTAATAAAGATCACTGTGAATTACACAAGTCAGGAGCAATAGATGCATTATTGTAAGGATCTGGCCTAAAAATGTGAATTTTGTTCATTCGTTGATTTAAATTATGTCATCCTTTGATGTGTTTATTTTGGAAAATTTTACTGTGGCTTTTGTTTCCTTAATTTTTTACGATTTGCATAAGATAGTCTATCAATGAAGCAGGTATCCTCATTATACAGCCGGAGTGTTATATTTCAATGTGATACGTAGTAAATTACTTTCATTTTTATGTAGTATTTGGACAGGTAATTCTGGAGAGTGCTATTACATAAAGCATTAACCCTCAACCTAAAATTTTAAGTAACTTAAACCGAGGTTAGCTTATGTTTGGTGCATTACGTTACGTTAGGTTAGCTTGTGTTGGGTATATTTCGTTATATTAGGTTAGCTTGTGTTGAGTGCACTACGTTATGTTAGGTTAGCTTGTGTTGGGTATATTTCGTTATATTAGGTTAGCTTGTGTTGGGTGCATTACGTTATATGAGTTAGTTTGTGTTGGGTGCATTAAGTTATGTGAGGTTAGCTTGTGTTAGGTGCATTACGTTATGTTATGTTAGCTTTTGTTGGGTGCATTACGTTATGTGAGGTTAGCTTGTGTTGGGTGCATTACGTTATGCGATGTAGCTTGAGTTAGGTGTATTACGTTATGTTAGGTTAGCTGTGTGGGGTGCACTACGTTATGTGAGGTTAGCTTGTGTTGGGTGCATTACGTTATGTGAGGTTAGCTTGTGTTGGGTGCATTACGTTATGCGATGTAGCTTGAGTTAGGTGTATTACGTTATGTTAGGTCAGCTTGTGTTGGGTGCATTACGTTATGTGAGGTTAGCTTGTGTTGGGTGCATTACGTTATGTGAAGTAGCTTGTGTTAGGTGCATTACGTTATGTGAGGTAGCTTGTGTTGGGTGCATTACGTTATGTGATGTAGCTTGTGTTAGGTGCATTACGTTATGTTAGGTTAGCTTATGTTGGGTGCATTATGTTATGTGAGGTTAGCTTGTGTTGGGTGCATTACGTTATGTTTTGTAGCTTGAGTTGGGTGCATTACGTTATGTGAAGTAGCTTGTGTTAGGTGCATTACGTTATGTGAGGTAGCTTGTGTTGGGTGCATTACGTTATGTGATGTAGCTTGTGTTAGGTGCATTACGTTATGTTAGGTTAGCTTATGTTGGGTGCATTACGTTATGTGAGGTTAGCTTGTGTTGGGTGCATTACGTTATGTTTTGTAGCTTGAGTTGGGTGCATTACGTTATATGAGGTTAGCTTGTGTTGGGTGCATTATGTTATGTGAAGTAGCTTGTGTTAGGTGCATTACGTTATGTGAGGTAACTTGTGTTGGGTGCATTACGTTATGTGAGGTAACTTGTGTTAGGTGCATTACGTTATGTTAGGTTAGCTTATGTTGGGTGCATTACGTTATGTGAGGTAGCTTGTGTTGGGTGCAATATGTTATATGAGGTTAGTTTGTGTTGGGTGCATTACGTTATGTGAGGTAGCTTGTGTTAGGTGCATTACGTTATGTTATGTAGCTTGAGTTGGGTGCATTACGTTATATGAGGTTAGCTTGTGTTGGGTGCATTACATTATGTTAGGTTCATGTTTTCACAACGATTAAATATAAATTATAGTTTGTCGAATATTTTAAAGGTACAAGTAATTTAAATTTCACATCAATGCATGATCTTTTATCATTAAAAGTGTTTCAATCACTTCGTAATAGTAAAAAACATAACATTTCTTATACCTTTCTTTTAAAATTGAAAAGCACATTAAAAGACGTATACTTCCCATGTGGAATTAGTTTCCTCTGGATATTTAAATTAAATTGGACCTCAGATCATAAGAATTGGTAATATAAAGGTTCCACTGGCATCATTTCAAACCAACTAAATTCTATTATATACATATTCTGAGAACATCTTGAGAGAGTTTGGGAACTCGTTCCTTGCTATCAAATTGAGAGAGACAGGTGGGAGCGTCTGTCATAAACTATTTTACGACTCTGGAGAAGCAATATGGTTGGAGGAAGGGTAAGAAAATTTGTTTATGTTAATTATTCAAATGCACGCCACTCTTGACTTTTACAAGTTATGATGTATCTTTTAATTGTTATGTAGAAAGTGAACATTTGTTTTACATTTGGTAGGTACTTGAACGTTAGTTTATGTAAGTAGTTTACAATTTATACTGCACAAAACCTTAAAAGACCTCAAAGACTGTGTCTCTTCTGAGTACATAAACATATAAAAATTTTTAACCAATTTAAATACTTGTATACCAAATTAAACTGAAATATTCTTTTGTGAAAACAAAATAAAAAAATAATTCCTCGTGCAAATTTATTTTGAATAATATTATCCTTTAAATAAATTACAAATACTGTTGTATTAAAAACTAAGTTGATATTGGTTGATTCAGTTTAAAAATACTGTTAAAAATCATTTCTTGCTTTTTAATTAATCTTATAACCATACAATCCGTGTTATATAAAAATATTACAAAAAATACATGCACCCATGCACACACAAAAACACAGAAGTTTCAAATCCGAATATGAGGTGGAATTCCACAAACAGCTATTGTCAATATACCATTATCTTACATACTTTATACCTAGTCCATTACATTGTTATATATGACGTCATGTGATTAAATTGTAAAAATGTATATACTCTTTTTATTGAGACTAACTAAAATGAATCAATATAAAAGAATGTTTTGTCTCATTGTACACTCCGTAAGTTTATTTGTAACATATCTCGGTAGTTTCTTGATATTTATTGAATTTGATTTACCTTTTCCACGATACGTTAGAATAAACACGTTAGCAAATAAATAATATTATTAGAGGGGTAAGTTTCAAATCATGGCTGGGATCTAATTTTATTTATTTTTTCTTATTATCAGCTATGCTTACAAAACATTTGTTTACAACGCAGCTATTTAATGTAAATTGGTTTAATATATACCTCCCAAATACATAATTCCACACACATCTACAGTGAACAGCAGAAAAATGTATTGCAAGTAATCCCCAAATATTTGACAATATAATTTAATGTAATACTTGAATATTCGGTAGAGAACTGATTGGTTTCAGTTTATAACTAAAAAGAATATTTATAGAAGTATTGTTTGACAATATTTTATTTTTTCTCTGTGAATAACATAAACTAATTGTTTTCTTCCGTAATTAAAACACAACTATTAACAGAAAACCACCATTTTTATTTAAAAGGTTCGATTTGTTTGGTTTTATTGTTTGCACAGTCTTCACCAGAATAACTTAAAGCTGTGTCATCAGCAAATGCACTTAGCTTACCCTGTAGCATAGCTTGATACAAATAATTGTATTGTATATTACAGACATTATTGCCCCAATAACAGATCCTTGTGGTACCCCATATTTTATATCCACTATTTTACTGAATATATTTTAAAACATTAAAATTATCCTGTAATTAACATTTCAACTAGTTTTGTGACACAGAATTTATATGGTATATTTACGACCAGTCACTATAATTATTAATAATAACTACATGCCATTGTAAATGACAACATGCATTTCATTATACGAATTAATTGTTTACGCATCTTACACCTAAATACGGCTACCATATTGAACTATGCCATAATTACAGACAAGAAATCTATTGAAATTTGAAATTTCTAAACATGTATAGTAATCGTGCGTAACATCGAACACATCCTTACTTTCTATGCATAATATTTGTGGGTGATATTTATTTAGGTATCACTGAAACATTCGTACCAGTCTTTAAAAGAAGAGTTGTTTGCAGGTCTTATTCACAGTCATTTGTTACCAAGTAAATTAACTGTCAAGGAGAGGTTAGGTTTCGGACGATCAATCTCACGAGATTAACTGAAGAAAGGAGCTGTTTTTAGTTCTATGTTCACAATGTTGTTTTGATAAATATCTTTAAAAAAGCATGAACGTAAATTAATGAAGCATATTCCAACTAAGGGGATAGTATTCCATTAAAAAATGTTATGTTTTTTTAAAGAGATGTTAAACTTAAAGAGAATGTTAGGATAATTAAATTATAGATAAACTTAGAATATTAGGAAATGTTGTAAATTTCACCAAGAATAAGAGAGTATGTGTGTCTGTATTTCATTGTTACAATAATAGCGGAAAAATTGTGGTGTTAACCCACTCACTCAATCATACACGTACGATTATCGTAGGAATAAACATGTAATTTCTTACGTTAATGATGACACACCCAGCCATATACGTACAGTAAGGATTGATGCATGGACGTACGTGTGTGGGTAGGTGGGTGGATTTCACCGTACGTGTAGGGGTGGTGGGTGAGTCAAGTAATTCTAACACCACCGTATGTGTACGGGTGGTAATTAATGTTTTTAACATCAAAATCTATAATCCAAACCAGTTGTATTCAGAGATTATAAGGAGTTTCATACATAACCCAAAAAATGCTCAGTAAAAAGCTATTAAGCTAGATTTTGTCCTCATTGTAACTGAATAGATTAGAAGCGGTTGGGGTTGGAGAATCTGTAAATAATTAAAATAAAATAGTTCTTATTTTATTTTAATTTGAATGCTACAAAACAGAAAAATCCAATTACAAAGTAGCATTAAATTAATTTACAATAAATATGAATTGAATAAGTATTCATGTACATTCAATCAAAGAGTCCCAATCTTACTTTATGAATTATCACTTGAAAAAAATAATAATATGAAATAATATAAATAAAAACATAACAAAACAGTATAACAACAAGATTAATATAGTATATATAATAGTAACAATATAATAGCAAGTTAACAAAAACAATAACAGCAACAACGGCAAAACCAAAAACAACATATAAAAATATAATAAAAATAGATACAAAATAATAAATAAACAATAAATAGTGAAAGGACAAGGCAATAAATAATTCAGTGTTAAATATTTAAACTTCAGTACGATTAAAAATTTATTTTATAAAATTATTACTTGAATTGAAAAACATGTCTAACTCATAAAATAAAATCTCATTATACAATCTAGACATAATATTAATTGGGGGATGTGCTCCAAGGACTGTATGAGAGAAGTGCAGATTAACACGAGAATTAGACCGACATTAAACTGAACACATGATAAAAGGTAATGAAATAGAAACGTTGCGAAATGGTTATTGATTTTCGTAATGTTAATTAGCCTATAGAGAATCCTGTTTGGGAAAGTAACTGCCATTCACGAAATAGGTAAGTATTGTACCTATTTAGTCTACTGAAATTAACTGATAAGGGCTGAGATGATATTAAGTTAGGTTCTTTACTGATGGTAATTTTATTAATATATAACTATGACTACATTTTAATAAGGTATACAAAAATATTTTACCATATAAATTCTACATACTGTACAAAGTTACATTGTTATCTTGCAATATAAAATACAAGGACTAGTATTATACGCCGATTTTATGAGTACCATAGTATCGAACCCCGGCCCCCCCCATACACGTAGAAGGGGGTTTTAAATGTCAACAAAAACTTAATTTGAGATATTTTCAATTGGTTTAGTAAAAATACTTATTCTTATGAAATATTTAATTTTAACACCCTAACCCCTCCTATTTCGGTTATAACACGAACACACAGTGGACTTAGTAATCCAATGTCTCAGGTTCGAATCTCCAACTGAGTTGATGATATGTAGTAAACTTCACGCACAATATATCACTTTTTCTCTTTTGTAAAACACTAAGAATCAAGTTATAAGTAACTGCAGAGGAGAGGGGATTCCCACTTCATCCCCACCTTAGTCAGCTATTTTGTTCAATAGTCTCACACCTGTTAAACTCTCATGTGTAAAAAACAGCCTTGTGCCTGAAACACTTAGGAAGTGAGGTTAAACTTGCTAAGTGTAAGTTTGTTACATAGCTAAAAATATACAATTCTGCTCACAGCATCCTTAGAAACCTGCCAAAATCGTTATAAAAAAGCTAGGTTGTGAGGCCTATTTGCAATACTGGCATTTCTGACTTCTGGATGCCGTACTCTCGTGGTCATGAAGTGCTCCGTTAAAAAATAACAAGTCAGTCAAACTAGAACGAGCTAAGAAGTTTATGGA